>JBAKBP010023146.1:0-37451 GCA_037953745.1 Lithodes maja
ATAACATGAGGGATGGGTCGTATGTTGGTAAGAGTGTGTGATAACATGACGGATGGGGAGTATGTTGGTAAGAGTGTGTGATAGTGAGAGTGATGGGCAGTATGTTGGTAAGAGTGTGTGATAGTGAGAGTGATGGGAAGTATGTTGGTAAGAGTGTGTGATAGTGAGAGTGATGGGTAGTATGTTGGTAAGAGTGTGTGATAGTGAGAGTGATGGGCAGTATGTTGGTAAGAGTGTGTGATAGTGAGAGTGATGGGGAGTATGTTGGTAAGAATGTGTGATAGTGAGAGGGATGGGCAGTATGTTGGAAAGAGTGTGTGATAGTGAGAGTGATGGGCTGTAAGTTGGTAAGAGTGTGTGATAGTGAGAGTGAAGGGCAGTATGTTGGTAAGAGTGTGTGATAACATAAGGGATGGGTAGTATGTTGGTAAGAGTGTGTGATAGTGAGGGTGATGGGTAGTATGTTTGTAAGAGTGTGTGATAGTGAGAGGGATGGGCAGTATGTTGGTAAGAGTGTATGATAACATGAGGGATGGGTAGTATGTTGGTAAGAGTGTGTGATAGTGGGAGTGATGGGTAGTATGTTGGTAAGAGTGTGTGATAGTGAGAGGGATGGGCAGTATGTTTGTAAGAGTGTGTGATAGTGAGAGGGATGGGTAGTATGTTGGTAAGAGTGTGTGATAGTGAGAGGGATGGGTAGTATGTTGGTAAGAGTGTGTGATAGTGAGAGTGATGGGCAGTATGTTGGTAAGAGTGTATGATAACATGAGGGATGGGTAGTATGTTGGTAAGAGTGTGTGATAGTGAGAGTGATGGGTAGTATGTTGGTAAGAGTGTGTGATAGTGAGAGGGATGGGCAGTATGTTGGCAAGAGTGTGTGATAGTGAGAGGGATGGGTAGTATGTTGGTAAGAGTGTGTGATAGTGAGAGTGATGGGCAGTATGTTGGTAAGAGTGTGTGATAGTGAGAGTGATGAGCAGTATGTTGGTAAGAGTGTGTGATAGTGAGAGTGATGAGCAGTATGTTGGTAAGAGTGTGTGATAGTGAGAGTGATGGGCAGTATGTTGGTAAGAGTGTGTGATAGTGAGAGTGATGGTTAGTATGTTGGTAAGAGTGTGTGATAGTGAGAGTGATGGCAGTATGTTGGTAAGAGTGTGTGATAGTGAGAGGGATGGGCAGTATGTTGGTAAGAGTGTGTGATAGTGAGACTGATGGGTAGTATGTTGGCAAGAGTGTGTGATAGTGAGAGTGATGGGCAGTATGTTGGTAAGAGTGTGTGATAGTGAGAGTGATGGGCAGTATGTTGGTAAGAGTGTGTGATCGTGAGAGTGATCGGTAGTGTGTTGGTAAGAGTGTGTGATAGTGAGAGTGATGGGCAGTATGTTGGTAAGAGTGTGTGATAGTGAGAGTGATGGGGAGTATGTTGGTAAGAGTGTGATAGTGAGAGTGATGGGTAGTATGTTGGTAAGAGTGTGTGATAGTGAGAGGGATGGGTAGTATGTTGGTAAGAGTGTGTGATAGTGAGAGTGATGGGCAGTATGTTGGTAAGAGTGTGTGATAGTGAGAGTGATGGGCAGTATGTTGGTAAGAGTGTGTGATAACATGAGGGATGGGTAGTAAGTTGGTAAGAGTGTGTGATAGTGAGAGGGATGGGCAGTATGTTGGTAGGAGTGTGTGATAGTGAGAGTGATGGGTAGTATGTTGGTAAGAATGTGAGATAACATGAGGGATGGGCAGTATGTTGGTAAGAATGTGTGATAGTGAGAGTGATGGGGAGTATGTTGGTAAAAGTGTGTGATAGTCAGAGGGATGGGCAGTATGTTGATAAAAGTGTGTGATACCATGAGGTATGGGCAGTATGTTGGTAAGTGTGTATGATAGTGAGAGTGATGGGCAGTATGTTGGTAAGAGTATGTGATAGTGAGAGTGATGGGTAGTATGTTGGTAAGAGTGTGTGATAGTGAGAGTGATGGGCAGTATGTTGGTAAGAGTGTGTGATAACATGAGGGATGGGCAGTATGTTGGTAAGAGTGTGTGATAGTGAGAGTGATGGGAAGTATGTTGGTAAGAGTGTGTGATAGTGAGAGTGATGGGCAGTATGTTGGTAAGAGTGTGTGATAGTGAGAGTAATGGATAGTATGTTGGTAAGAGTGTGTGATAGTGAGAGTGATGGGGAGTATGTTGGTAAGAGTGTGTGATAGTGAGAGGGATGGGTAGTATGTTGGAAAGAGTGTGTGATAGTGAGAGTGATGGGCAGTATGTTGGTAAGTGTGTGTGATAGTAAGAGTGATGGGTACTATGTTGGTAAGATTGTGTGATAGTGAGAGTGATGGGGAGTATGTTGGTAAGAGTGTGTGATAGTGAGAGTGATGGGCAGTATGTTGGTAAGAGTGTGTGATAGTTAGAGTGATGGGTAGTATGTTGGTAAGAGTGTGTGATAGTGAGAGTGATGGGGAGTATGTTGGTAAGAGTGTGTGATAGTGAGAGTGATGGGGAGTATGTTGGTAAGAGTGTGTGATAGTGAAAGGGATGGGTAGTATGTTGGTAAGAGTGTGTGATAGTGAGAGTGATGGGCAGTATGTTGGTAAGATTGTGTGATAGTGAGAGTGATGGGCAGTATGTTGGTAAGAGTGTGTGATAGCGAGAGTGATGGGCAGTATGTTGGTAAGAGTGTGTGATTGTGAGAGGGATGGGCAGTATGTTGGTAAGAGTGTGTGATAGTGAGAGTGATGGGTAGTATGTTGGTAAGAGTGTGTGATAGTGAGAGTGATGGGTAGGATGTTGGTAAGAGTGTGTGATATTGAGAAGGATGGGCAGTATGTTGGTAAGAGTGTGTGATAGTGAGAGTGATGGGCAGTATGTTGGTAAGAGTGTGTGATAGTGAGAGGGATGGGCAGTATGTTGGTAAGAGTGTGTGATAGTAAGAGTGATGGGCAGTATGTTGGTAAGAATGTGTGATAACATGAGGGATGGGCAGTATGTTGGTTGAGTGTGTGATAGTGAGAGTGATAGGGAGTATGTTGGTAAGAGTGTGTGATAACATGAGGGAAGGTTAGTATGTTAGTAAGAGTGTGTGATAGTGAGAGTGATGGGTAGTATGATGGTAAGAGTGTGTGATAGTGAGAGTGATGGGGAGTATGTTGGTAAGAGTGTGTGATAACATGAGGGATGGGTAGTATGTTGGTAAGAGTGTGTGATTGTGAGAGTGATGTGTAGTATGTTGGTAAGAGTGTGTGATAGTGAGAGTGATGGTCAGTATGTTCGTAAGAGTGTGTGATAGTGAGTGATGGGTAGTATGTTGGTTAGAGTGTGTTATAGTGAGAGTGATGGGCAGTATGTTGGTAAGAGTGTGAGATAGTGAGAGTGATGGGCAGTATGTTGGTAAGAGTGTGTGATAGTGAGAGTGATGGGTAGTATGTTGGTAAGAGTGTGTGATAGTGAGAGTGATGGTCAGTATGTTGGTAAGAGTGTGTGATAGTGAGAGTGATGGGGAGTATGTTGGTAAGAGTGTGTGATAGTGAGAGTGATGGGTAGTATGTTGGTAAGAGTGTGTGATAATGAGAGGGATCAGTAGTATGTTGGTAAGAGTGTGTGATAGTGAGAGTGATGGGCAGTATGTTGGTAAGAGTGTGTGATAGTGAAAGTGATGGGCAGTATGTTGCTAAGAGTGTGTGATAGTGAGAGTGATGGGTAGTATGTTGGTAAGAGTGTGTGATAACATGAGGGATGGGCAGTATGTTGGTAATTGTGTGATAGTGATAGTGATGGGCAGTATGTTGGTAAAAGTGTGTGATAGTGAGATGGATGGGCAGTATGTTGGTAAGAGTGTGTGATAACATGAGGGATGGGTAGTATGTTGGTAAGAGTGTGTGATAGTGAGAGGGATGGGCAGTATGTTGGTAAGAGTGTGTGATAACATGAGGGATGGGTAGTATGTTGGTAAGAGTGTGTGATAACATGACGGATGGGGAGTATGTTGGTAAGAGTGTGTGATAGTGAGAGTGATGGGCAGTATGTTGGTAAGAGTGTGTGATAGTGAGAGTGATGGGAAGTATGTTGGTAAGAGTGTGTGATAGTGAGAGTGATGGGTAGTATGTTGGTAAGAGTGTGTGATAGTGAGAGTGATGGGCAGTATGTTGGTAAGAGTGTGTGATAGTGAGAGTGATGGGGAGTATGTTGGTAAGAATGTGTGATAGTGAGAGGGATGGGCAGTATGTTGGAAAGAGTGTGTGATAGTGAGAGTGATGGGCAGTATGTTGGTAAGAGTGTGTGATAGTGAGAGTGAAGGGCAGTATGTTGGTAAGAGTGTGTGATAACATATGGGATGGGTAGTATGTTGGTAAGAGTGTGTGATAGTGAGGGTGATGGGTAGTATGTTTGTAAGAGTGTGTGATAGTGAGAGGGATGGGCAGTATGTTGGTAAGAGTGTATGATAACATGAGGGATGGGTAGTATGTTGGTAAGAGTGTGTGATAGTGGGAGTGATGGGTAGTATGTTGGTAAGAGTGTGTGATAGTGAGAGGGATGGGCAGTATGTTGGTAAGAGTGTGTGATAGTGAGAGGGATGGGTAGTATGTTGGTAAGAGTGTGTGATAGTGAGAGGGATGGGTAGTATGTTGGTAAGAGTGTGTGATAGTGAGAGTGATGGGCAGTATGTTGGTAAGAGTGTATGATAACATGAGGGATGGGTAGTATGTTGGTAAGAGTGTGTGATAGTGAGAGTGATGGGTAGTATGTTGGTAAGTGTGTGTGATAGTGAGAGGGATGGGCAGTATGTTGGCAAGAGTGTGTGATAGTGAGAGGGATGGGTAGTATGTTGGTAAGAGTGTGTGATAGTGAGAGTGATGGGCAGTATGTTGGTAAGAGTGTGTGATAGTGGGAGTGATGGGTAGTATGTTGGTAAGAGTGTGTGATAGTGAGAGTGATGGGTAGTATGTTGGGAAGAGTGTGTGATAACATGAGGGATGGACAGTATGTTGGTAAGAGTGTGTGATAGTAAGAGTGATGGGCAGTATGTTGGTAAGAGTGTGTGATAACATGAAGGATGGGCAGTATGTTGGTAAGAGTGTGTGATAGTGAGAGTGATGGGCAGTATGTTGGTAAGAGTGTGTGATAACATGAGGGATGGGTAGTATGTTGGTAAGAGTGTGTGATAGTGAGAGTGATGGGCAGTATGTTGGTAAGAGTGTGTGAAAGTGATAGGGATGGGCAGTGTTACGACTGGGGTTCAAATATATCAGGGCTCTTATTCATTGGACTAGTAATGGCATAAATGTTACAATGGAAAGCGCTAGCTCCAACCTCTGATGTATATCCCCAGTGAACAAAGAACACAAAATTTATACTCTACAGAGTTCTATATGCAATAATAGGCTATCAAACTCTCAATAAATGTGTGTCTACTCTAGGCTTAATGTTATGTGAAAACAGCCTATTACTGCCTATAACCGAAGGTGCTTGGTTATGGTATGCAAAGTAAGGTGGTAAGAGAAGTTACAGCTTACGTTACTTTAATCAATAATTGTCAGGCACTCCTGCATGAAAGAAAGTGCACTAAAGTCCTTCAACACTAACAAGGAATCTTCTTTAAATGTTAGATGCTATAAAGATGCTCGTATCGGAAATGGAACCCAAAAAGGTAGGCAGTGGAACAATGCTCGTGCAGGCTATGCACACAAAAAGGCAGAATATATAATGCCGTCGGAGCCAAGAATATCCTAAACACTACAACACTAATAATAATCGCCACGACAATGCAGTATTCCTATCAACAAAAAGAGCCTAAGTCGTTTGTGTCTCAATGCATCAAACTAGGCTACGAAATGCTTGTGTAATGATAAATGGGTATGCATAAAGAGAGTAATTAGGTTAATATACTTAATGTCTACTGTGACTGATAAAGTCTAGCTAGAGTCAATGATACGAGATACTGGTGCGCATGGCATGCTGCATAGCCTAGTGCAAATCTCAAGTCTGTGCGTCAAATATTACGTTATAATGAAGGGTAGCTCTCTTGAGAAACATTAATACCGAAGTATTAAGCGTTCTCCTGGCGTACCTCAAAGACAAACAATCGAGACTAGAACAGTGCAGAATGGTATAGGCAAAAAGCCCTCATTCGTGCATGCTCTTCTCTCAATGGCACACAGACTAGAATTTACTCAATCAACTCCAGTTCTCAGGTATGTCGTGCCGCTTTTAACTGAAGCCAGCACTCATAGGAAACAATACCTTTAATATCAGACTCCTAGTCTAGCATTATCTAATCCAGCAGAACACTAATAATTATAGGAAGCGGCAATATGAAAGCCAACTGTGACGCCCAGTGCGTGGCAACGCAACCTGATTGTACTCCTTGGTACTCCACTGTGCCGCCGCGGTGCGGTGCCGTGTGCCGCTGTGCCGTGTTGGCTGCTTATATTGAGTGTGACAACGTATAACTATGTTCTTTGTATCTCTGCAAAGGTCTCGTCATTTGCTAACCAGTGGTGGGTTTTGTTTTAAGCCATGTCGAGACCTTCCATTTAATATGTAGTATCAATAGAGAAGTTGATAGATGAGACAATAGGAATTCAGAGAGAGAGAGTGAGTTAGACTTCAGAGCGAGAGGGTAGCAATGGTTGCCAGACGTATGGACCGGTTGGCAGCCCTGCGCTTATAGCTAGGTGCGACGGGGTTGGTAGTACATTGCCGCCTGCATATGCTGCCTGGCTGCCCATGTTGTCGTACTGCACATTGCATGGAGGCTCGCTGTGTGTTCCATGATCAGGTTGCCTAGAACCTTTGAGATTCTAACATCCCTTGCCCTCTCTCCCAATTTCTCACGGTTGCACTCTTTCTCTCTGACGACATTACTCTCATTTCATTCTTCTCTCTATTTAAATGCATACCCTTCCCTTGAGGTCCTAAAGGAGTTTCAGCACTCACCTCTCGTATTACTCTTAGGACAAGCATATATTTACATGTATTAGATTTAAGGGGTTAATGTGAACAGCGATCTTCTTGATGAGGATAGTTGGTGAACGTTCTACATGTTCACGAGTTATATGCCCAGCTCATCATCCAATTTGTGACTAGACTAGTGCCATGTGTAAGAGCCCGACCATGCCCAGGAGTTGTCTGTAGAGGGACGAGGACTTAGCCTTGATTTGCCTACCGAGCCAGGAGCGAGTGCAGTACCAGAGACTACAGCTCGCTCGTAGTGCCGGTATAGTAGAGTAACGTAATTTATCTGTCCTTGTGTTCTCTGCAGTCTTTTCCTGGGTTCTCGCTTTCGGTGCTGGGACTCGTTGTTCCTGTGACTTGGCCTGCTAGCTAGAACACATGGGGATGATGAGTGGGTGATATCTTTATTTTACTATGCATTGCAGCTCTCTTTAAGTTTATGTATGTAACACTTTACAATACACATTACTCACACACAAGACAACACTATTAATACTTTCATGTATCAATTAACTGCACTGTCGTTTTGCTGCTGTGTCCGGAGTTCTGTTGCGTAGGGCGCATACGGACTCAGAGGGGAGACAGAGTGAGAGAAGCGAAGTAGCCTATGCGGTAGTAGGCTACCGGCGCAGTACTGTTGCCTGCAACCTTTTAGTTATTCCAAGTATAGATTCATTATTACAATAAGTGACTACTGTTTATGTTCCTTCCATGTGTATTATTAGGTATCTACTGGATCATGAACATCTTGTATGCTACATGCTAGTGCATGTTAGTAGGGGACAGTTATTCTAGTGCACGCGCTTTCAAGTAGGCGTGTACATTTGTCATTTAGCATTTCACTGTCTTACCTTTAGCCTGCTTCTATTCTACATTATTAGAGGCTTAATATTAACGTAGTTTCTTGAGTATTGCATTTCTTTAGTAATAACGTAACCTATAAATGTCTGAGGGAGTTTAGCCTCATAGCCTACCCCTGTTGTACACTTTCGCCGAGTTAAGGTACCTCGTTACCATAGACGATAACTCTGTAGGGCGTTGGTGCTTTTGTTGTCTGGAGCATATAGTATTTGGGACTGGAATCGAGCGTGTCGTTGTCACATAAGCCATTTCTGTCCTACGATCAAGAATCCCGAATATGTATTGCCGATCCAGCCGTAACAAAATGGCGACCTTGCACAAGATTCAGTAGTATCCTATCACATGTTTTTTGGAGAACTATTCTATGCTACCTAGTAGAGCTGGCTAGAGTTTTCTTGCATATTGGAGGAATTTTTTATTGTGTCATTATTGTATTGGTGGACTTGCAGATTGTTTCGTTAGGGGTGTCTAGAGTAGAGTCATTCAAGCATCTTTAACATTTTGTGAGTCGAGACTGCAATTAGTAATAAGCACTTTTTTTTTTTTATGAACAGCAATTGTATAACCAGCACTATGTCTAATGACTCATCATTTACGGGGGAGGATAACACGGTACAGCCTAGTAACCAGCAAGTACAACAGATGTTTAGGGAGGGGAGTGTTATAAGTGGAGAGAGGGATGCCCGGGCATTTTTGCAGACACCTTTGACCGAACAGCGCCTGCAGGCTATTGATTGTTACGGTCTTCGCTGTTTAGCCACGGTTTTGGGGCGGGACTGTTCTGACAGTTGGCCCAAGAAGAATTTGGTGGCATGTTTGTTGGGTGATGGCGATGGGGCGGTGGGTGGAGTGGGGTCTTGGGGGGTTCCCTCCAAGCCTCCATTCCACTCTACCCCTGAGCTGGGCCCTCAGCCAGCGAGTCTTAGCACGATGCAGCAGGAGGGTTCTCAAGGGCAAGCTGGCTTACCCGTAAACACGTCTCGGTGTGGATCCCCCATTTTGTGCTCTCCCCCCCCAGGCCTGTCTCCTGAGATGTTATTTCAGCTAGAACTAGCTAAGTTTAAGCTGCAGGAGACTCAGATACAACAGGCTAGTATAGAACGCATAGAGGTTGCTAGAATCAAAGCCAATCAGGATGCAACCAGGTACCAGGCTGAAATGGATGTCGAGAAGTCTAGAGTAGAGACCACGGGGCATCATCTCGGTGGTGGGCACTGGGTTACAGACTCACTTTCGCATTTAATTAAGTTAGTACCCGCATTTGATGAGACAGCAGTGACTGAGTTTTTTGCTCGTTTCGAAAAGAAGTGTCGTGAGTATGACTGGCCGGAGGTTAAATGGGCAGCATTAGTTTCATCACGTCTAGTGGGTAAGGGATTGAAAGCCTACGATGCACTGTCACTGGACGAGAGTGTAGTGTATGGACTGGTGAAGGAGGCTGTGCTCCGGGCCTACGAACTGCAACCCGAAACTTATAGATTGAAGTTCCGTGGCGTGAATAAGAAGAGCGACGTCAGTTTTATGGAGCACGCACGGGACTTAACAGATGCAGGTAATAACTGGTTTCGGTCCGAGCACGCAGAGTCGGCTGAGGAAATTAAGCAACTTTTCTATCTGGAACAGTTTTACAAATGCACTGGAACCGATCTAACGCTGAACATTAAGGAAAAATGTCCCAAGACAGTAGAGGAGGCTGCCAAGATGGCAGACCTCAGATTATCATTGATTCGTGGTTGCGGTGCCGCTCAGAGGGCTGAGTCAGGGCAGAAGGGGCGCTATACCCCACCCACCAGAGTTTTCGATAATAACAAATCCTATGACACACATAACCACACTAAATGCATTGCACCTAATAACACCTACAAACACAAGCCTCTCCCGTTTACTAAAGGTCAGGCCCCTTCTTCGCCCGCACAAGGGAAGAAGCCCATTGGGGATGTGAAATGTTACAAATGTCAGAAGCTAGGCCATTATTCACGTGAGTGCCCTAGTAACACTCCCGCTAAGCCGGTGTCATTGGTTCACAGTATCGGTGTGTCTCTGAAGGCTGCAGCAACTGCCCGGGGTAGGTTGTCAGCAGCTGAGGCACACGCGGTAAAGAAGCGTACGGAAGGCTCGACACCTGTCCGGGACACTTTCTGTGGCCATCGGGGGCACGGGTTTGTGAGCTGGGGGAGTGAACTACGGAGGGTTGACTTGCTGAGGGATACGGGGGCTTCGCAAACTTTGTTGAGGAACTTCACAGGGAAACCGATAAATGCGGCCAGAGTTGTTGTGGTGCAGGGTATAAATGCTACGAGGTCATACCCACTTGTGAGGTTGGAGTTGAGAGTGGGAGAGGTGTGCAGGGAGCTGGATGTAGGGATCGTTGAGTGTTTGCCAGTTGAGGGCGTCGACCTTCTTCTCGGCAACGACTTTGCGGTGCCCACTTCCGGGACTCCACCCTTAGTCGTTGCCGAGAGGGCGGCCGACGTGGATGGTGAGAATCGGGAATGGGTTGGGAGGTGCCAACAGGATGAGATGGCCTGTGTGGTAACCCGATCTCGCTCTGCGGCTCCTGCACAGCCTAGCACTCAACCTCGGGGACAGTGGAGGAAGGATCAGGAGAAGGTTGCTAAGGGCAGGAAAAGGGACATTGATTCTGCTGCACTTCTCGGTGATTCGGTACTTGGACCTATAATAAACACGGGAGTTGACTCTGGCCCAGATATGGTGTGTAACAAGGCAGAGTTGGGTAAGACTTCGCGTGAGGCAAGAGCTGTAGCGAGAGCCACTAAGGCAGTAGAGCCTACTAGCCGGGGTAATGTCTTATTACAAAACCATCTTGATGCATTGACGCCCAGGGACATTAGTGAGCAGCAGCTGCAAGACGCTAGCCTAGCTCGTTATAGCAATGGTGCCATAGAGTTGGAGGAAGATGGGGATGCGAAGCCGGGAGATTTCTTTAGGCTCAACAGGATATTGTACCGCAGATTTCTAGACCCCAAATCGAAGTGGGAGGGCGGTGCGAGGGTAGTAGACCAGGTGGTTGTTCCAAATAAGTATAGAGAGTCCTTATTGTGTCTGGCGCATGATGTGCCGGTGGCGGGTCATTTGGGGGTAACAAAAACATTGGCGGCATTGGGCAGGTTTTTCTGGTGGCCTGGGGTCAAGGCTGATGTCTGTGCATGGGTGGCTGGTTGTGCGACCTGCCAGACAACGGGGAAGCCTAACCAGACCATCCCGAAGGCACCTTTGTTTCCCATACCTGTCACCGGGCCTCCGTTCAGCAAAGTTGTAGTAGATTTGGTTGGCCCTTTCCCGCCTACTAGTAGTGGCAATAAATTCCTGTTGACAATCATGGATGTGGCTACGAGATACCCGGACGCATACCCCATGAGAAACGGCTCGGCAAAGGCAGTTGTTAAAAACTTATTATTGTTCTGTTCCCGTTATGGATTTCCACGTGAGGTGCAGTCAGACCAGGGGAGCAATTTTACATCCAAATTGTTCAAGCAAACCCTTCAGTTGCACGGTATATGTTCTGTAGTGTCATCAGCCTACCATCCCGAGAGTCAGGGAGTCTTGGAGCGGTGGCACTCGACCCTGAAGAGTATGCTACGCTGTTACTGTGCAGAACATGACACTGATTGGGATTTGGGTCTGCCGTATGTTCTGTTCGCTGCACGTGAAGTCCCAGGAGAGAGCCTGGGGTTCAGTCCAAATCAACTAGTCTTTGGCCATAATGTGAGAGGACCTTTAAGTATGGTGAAAGAGATCTGGGAGGGCGAAGAGAAGCCGGGGTCTGTACTTAAATATATCCTTGAGAGCCGGGAGAGACTTATAGGTTGCATGGCAGCGGCAGGTAATAACTTGGTTAATGCACAGGTGGTCATGAAGCACCAGTATGACGCCAAGGTGAAGCTTCGGGAGTTTTCGGTGGGTCAGGAGGTAATGTTGCTTTTACCTTTGCCTGGACACCCCCTTTCTGCCAAGTTCATTGGGCCGTATGTGGTGGCTAAGAAACTGTCCGACCTTGATTATCTCGTTGCAACACCTGACCGTAGAAAAAAACATCAGTTATGTCATGTTAACCTCATGAAAGAGTATGTGAGACGCCCCTCAGAGCCTCTCACTGTCCCTGTGCTGGCCTGCAGCGGCCAGGGTGGAGAAGGAGGTGGGGACAGTCATGCTGCTGAGGAGGATAGCTGGGACTGTGTCATTTCCGCGGAACAGTGGGCGGGGAATACTGAACAAGAGGCTAGGCAAGCTGTAAGTCACCTGCCTGAGCACCAGGGTGCTGCTGTCCTAGGCCTGTTCAGGTCATACCCCTCTGTTTTCGCCGAACACCCAGGTCTCACTACTCAGGTAACGCACGACGTGGACGTCGGTGATAATGTGCCCTTCAAGTCAGTGCCCTACCGTGTGCCCCCGGTAAAGTTGCCAGCTTTACGGGAGGAGTTAAAGTACATGGTTGAGAGAGGGATGATCACTGAAGGTTATGTGAAGTGGACATCACCCGTCACGTTGCAGCCAAAACCTGACGGCATGGTGCGGTTCTGCATAGATTTTCGTAGGCTAAATGGCTTGACCACTACCAACCCTTACCCTTTGCCTCGAGTTGACGACAGCGTGGACAAGATAGGGAATGCAAAGTACCTTACTAAAATTGATCTTGTAAAAGGCTACTGGCAAGTACCCCTGTCGGACCGAGCTAAGCAAGTTTGTGGTTTTGTGGTAGATGGCAAGACCTACCAATGTAACGTAATGCCTTATGGGCTTAAGAACGCACCTGCCACGTTTCAGAACCTGATGAACGATATTTGTGACGAAATCCCTAACTGCACGGTCTACCTTGATGACGTGATAGTGTATGATGACAATTTTGAAAATCACCTAAGGCACTTAGAGACCCTGTTTGGGAAGTTGCACGATGCTGGGCTGGTGGTGAACCTGAGGAAGTGCGAGTTTGTAAAGGCTACTGTGCAGTATCTTGGCTTCGTGGTCGGGTTAGGCCGGGTGTGCCCCCCCCTGAGCAAGATACAGGCTATCAATATGTTTCCCAGGCCCACCACTAAGCGCCAGGTCATGCGGTTCCTAGGTATGATAGGCTATTATAGGCGCTTCATCCGGGGATACTCTACTGTCTTAGCACCGTTAACTGATCTACTGTCGAAGTCAGTGAAGTTCTGTTGGGCTGCGGAGTGTCAGAGGGCTTTCGACCTAGTCAAGCACCTGCTGTGTACACATCCGATTTTGAGAGCCCCAGACTTCTCCAGGAGTTTTCAGCTGGCGACTGATGCCAGCGGTGTGGGTGCCGGGGCAGTGTTACTGCAGACTGATTCCGAGGGCTTGGAACACCCAGTGAGCTTCTTTTCTCGCAAGTTTAATTCGGCACAAAGGAATTACTCGACTATAGAGAAGGAGCTTCTTGCTATCGTTTTGTCGCTCAAACATTTCGAAGTTTATGTTCCAGCCTACGGCCCGGTAGTGACGATTTATACGGACCATCATCCCTTGAAATTCCTAAATCAGTTTCACAATCGGAATATGCGGTTGACCAGGTGGTCCCTAATGCTCCAAGAGTATAATCTCAACATTCAGCATATTGCCGGGAGTGAGAACGTGATAGCAGATTGTCTATCAAGGGTTGATGATCCAGGATAGTCGTGCACGGTGTGTGGGTTGAGCAGGAGTAAAATTAGGCTATCATAACGCCGTCCAAAAAGATTATAAAACAATAAAATAAACGAGAAAATTTTGTTTTAGTTTTGTAAGTCTTTATTGTTGTAGCATGATGCATGCGATATTGTGTTTTATGTATAATTCACACTTCAGTTGTTGTGCACCTTTTGCAATTAGTGGCAGCTAAGGGTAGCAGGTCGGTTGGTTGCCTGTCAGATTTTGATAATGCTTCTAAGGTCGATTATCTAAAATCTTGGGGGGGCTGTGACGCCCAGTGCGTGGCAACGCAACCTGATTGTACTCCTTGGTACTCCACTGTGCCGCCGCGGTGCGGTGCCGTGTGCCGGTGCGGTGCCGTGTGCCGCTGTGCCGTGTTGGCTGCTTATATTGAGTGTGACAACGTATAACTATGTTCTTTGTATCTCTGCAAAGGTCTCGTCATTTGCTAACCAGTGGTGGGTTTTGTTTTAAGCCATGTCGAGACCTTCCATTTAATATGTAGTATCAATAGAGAAGTTGATAGATGAGACAATAGGAATTCAGAGAGAGAGAGTGAGTTAGACTTCAGAGCGAGAGGGTAGCAATGGTTGCCAGACGTATGGACCGGTTGGCAGCCCTGCGCTTATAGCTAGGTGCGACGGGGTTGGTAGTACATTGCCGCCTGCATATGCTGCCTGGCTGCCCATGTTGTCGTACTGCACATTGCATGGAGGCTCGCTGTGTGTTCCATGATCAGGTTGCCTAGAACCTTTGAGATTCTAACATCCCTTGCCCTCTCTCCCAATTTCTCACGGTTGCACTCTTTCTCTCTGACGACATTACTCTCATTTCATTCTTCTCTCTATTTAAATGCATACCCTTCCCTTGAGGTCCTAAAGGAGTTTCAGCACTCACCTCTCGTATTACTCTTAGGACAAGCATATATTTACATGTATTAGATTTAAGGGGTTAATGTGAACAGCGATCTTCTTGATGAGGATAGTTGGTGAACGTTCTACATGTTCACGAGTTATATGCCCAGCTCATCATCCAATTTGTGACTAGACTAGTGCCATGTGTAAGAGCCCGACCATGCCCAGGAGTTGTCTGTAGAGGGGCGAGGACTTAGCCTTGATTTGCCTACCGAGCCAGGAGCGAGTGCAGTACCAGAGACTACAGCTCGCTCGTAGTGCCGGTATAGTAGAGTAACGTAATTTATCTGTCCTTGTGTTCTCTGCAGTCTTTTCCTGGGTTCTCGCTTTCGGTGCTGGGACTCGTTGTTCCTGTGACTTGGCCTGCTAGCTAGAACACATGGGGATGATGAGTGGGTGATATCTTTATTTTACTATGCATTGCAGCTCTCTTTAAGTTTATGTATGTAACACTTTACAATACACATTACTCACACACAAGACAACACTATTAATACTTTCATGTATCAATTAACTGCACTGTCATTTTGCTGCTGTGTCCAGAGTTCTGTTGCGTAGGGCGCATACGGACTCAGAGGGGAGACAGAGTGAGAGAAGCGAAGTAGCCTATGCGGTAGTAGGCTACCGGCGCAGTACTGTTGCCTGCAACCTTTTAGTTATTCCAAGTATAGATTCATTATTACAATAAGTGACTACTGTTTATGTTCCTTCCATGTGTATTATTAGGTATCTACTGGATCATGAACATCTTGTATGCTACATGCTAGTGCATGTTAGTAGGGGACAGTTATTCTAGTGCACGCGCTTTCAAGTAGGCGTGTACATTTGTCATTTAGCATTTCACTGTCATACCTTTAGCCTGCTTCTATTCTACATTATTAGAGGCTTAATATTAACGTAGTTTCTTGAGTATTGCATTTCTTTAGTAATAACGTAACCTATAAATGTCTGAGGGAGTTTAGCCTCATAGCCTACCCCTGTTGTACACTTTCGCCGAGTTAAGGTACCTCGTTACCATAGACGATAACTCTGTAGGGCGTTGGTGCTTTTGTTGTCTGGAGCATATAGTATTTGGGACTGGAATCGAGCGTGTCGTTGTCACATAAGCCATTTCTGTCCTACGATCAAGAATCCCGAATATGTATTGCCGATCCAGCCGTAACACAACCAATGCTTCGTGATCCATTTATCTTAACAACTAACATACATAGGCTATATCAGACCTTAACACACAATACAACTGGCCAGCATGAAGCTGATTTTGCAGAGTTAACCAGAGGGGGGTATAATATTAATAAAAGGTGGTGAAAGATATGGAAAATGAGAGAGATAGGCAGAGGAAAAGATTCTCAGGTACGGAGCGGGGACAGATAGCAAGGGAAAAAAAGATGGGTGTGTTCTAGAAACCAGATCTGAGGGAGAGAGTAGCGAGGAACTGTATATATACTCGCACTAGCTCGAGCCGCGTAGGAAAAAGGCGGTTACAAGTCAACTAACCACTAACAAAGCTTGCAGCATGGTAAGGACCTCCCTCCACCAACCCCCGCGAGGCAGCCAGCCGTGACGTCATCGAGCGGGACAAAAAACACTGCGCGCCCCCTCTCACTCTGTTCTACTCTCTCTCTCTCTCCCAGATCCCATCATTACTAGTTAATGATAAAACATATACTTTACAATTAAATATATAAAGCCTTGACATGGGCGAAAACAAAGAGCCTTTCTGGACTGCCCATGACACGAGCTTTCATATGAAATAAAGTACACTCTAATACATAAACTGTAGCCCCATCCACTGCCCTGGCGATCCTAGTGAGTCACTGTAGGACAAGCCATGCGGTTCTAACGGAGTGGTCAACGTCACCCCCCCCCCCAAGATTTTTCTCAGAGGCCCCAAGGCTCACAAAAAATCTGATGGTTAGAACCCATGCTGTATCTCCACTTCCCATCACCCAGCGGCAGTAAAATATCTGGCACAGTTCTTCAACAAAACTTTTTTTTCAAAATTATAACCCTCCCAACATAATAGGTTAAATTATATGTAGTTATGCTCCTCAAGAGCGAGCTTCTCTAGCCCAGCATTCTGAGAGGAGTGCAACTCAGAATTACTGCTATAACATACTGAAAAAAATTCAACTATCAAAGAAAGTTTTTTATTTGATTTTTATGTTTTTAATTTGTTTATTTCGGCTGCACTATAGGGGCAAGCCTAGTTTTTTCTTCTATACCAAACGCTCAACTCCTGCTTTACGACCCAATACGCTGGGCTACAACCGCGAGCCAACAAGCACCAAGCGCAAAATCCTATTCAAACTAAAGCAGGAGGCTACCCGTGTGTCAATCTACCCAGGATCATATACCCTTGAACGACCATCTGCAACCACGTTGTCACAACCGGCAATATGGCGTATGTCCAGGTTATATACCAATAACCTTAGTGACCACCTGGTCAGCCTCATATTCCGATTGTGAAACTGGTCCAAGAACTTGAGAGGGTGATGATCTGGGTAAACTACAACGACCAGACCATAGGCTGGAACACAGACCTCGAAATGCCTCAGAGCAAGTACAACCGCCAGCAGCTCCTCCTCGACAACAGAGCAGCTCCCCTGGGCCGAATTGTACTTCTCCGAGCAGAAACTAACAGGATGCTCCAGCCCATCATCGTCCTTTTCCACAAGGACGGCACCAGCCCCACACCACTAGCCTCCGTTGCTAGTTGGAAAGGTAGGCTAAAGTCAGGGGCCCTGAGGATCGGGTGAGTGCACCACAGGTGTTTTACTTCTCTAAACACCTTCTCACACTCAGGCGCCCATTTGAACCTCTTATCCTTCCAGTTATCCTCCACCTGAGCTTGACTGTCCCGTTCTCCTTCTCCACCTTGACTGCTAAACGTCATCACAGGCACAGTGAGAGGCTCAGGGGGGTGCCTCCCATACTCCTTCATGGGATTAACATGGCATAACTGATTGCGCTTCCGTCTGTCTGGAGTGGCTACCAAGTAAACCAGGTCCGATAGCTCCTCCACCACCCTATAAGGACCAGTGTACTTCGCGGATAAGGGGTGACCTACAAGGGGCAGTAGAATCAACACCTCCTGACCCACGTGAAACTCCCTGAGTTCAACCTTGAGGTCGTACCTGTCCTTCATGAGGGCCTGAGAGCTAGTCAAATTACGGCCAGCCAACTCCAGACTGCGCAACATCCGTTCTCGACTGTTGAGGACACACTTGAGCATAGAACAAGGTTTTTCTGCGCCCTCCCATACTTCTTCAACCATATGGAGAGGCCCTCTGACACAGTGTCCAAAGACGAGCTCATTAGGGCTGAATCCCAAACTTTCCCCAGGTACCTCCCGTGCAGCAAACAAAACAACATGAATCTCCTGCGGGTAACCATACCAGGAAAAATACACTAGCAAGCCTCGGACCACCGTCTTCGCTGACCAATTTCTCATAGGGTACGCGTCAGGGTACCTCGTTGCTACATCTCTCGACTGTGCAACACTGTCCTCCTTCAACTCGACAGCACCGGTACCACATTCAAGAACCTCCGGGTCTTCCAATTGCAACTTACGAATGTCCGAAGGAACAAGCCTATCCAAGTGTTTGCGAAACAACTCATGCCCCCTTCCTACATTAAATTTGGCCTCCCGTTGCTCTCTCTCTGCGTACCGTTGCTGTCTCATCGTCTTTTTAAGCCCATCCACTGCCTTCTCAGGAACAGTTAATGGGTCTTCTCTAGACTCGAAATTTGGTCCTAATACTGAGTCCCCGAGAATGTCCGCTGACACTAAACTCTCAACCGCATCAACTTTCAACCCCTTCTCGGTACCCTTCCTCCGCTGATCTAAAGATTGTTGACCAGAATGTGACTCCCATGATGCAGGATCTCCGGTGACAACACACGCCATAGGCTGCACCGGACACTTCTCAACCCACTCCTGCTCCTCCCTACTCACGTCGGCCAGCTTCTCGGCAACGACCAAGGGTGGAGCCTCAGAAGTAGGTCCCGCAAAGTCGTTGCCGAGAAGGAGGTCGACGCCCCCAACAGGTAACTTCTCCACAATTCCTACATCCAGGTCCCGAGTCACACCATCAACTTCCACCTTCATTCTTACAAGCGGGTATGACCTTGTCGCATTAACTCCCTGAACCACAACCACCCGCGCCGTATTGACAGGTTTACCAGTGAAATTTCTCAACAGTGTTTGCGATGCCCCAGTGTCACGCAAAATTCTCACCTCATGTCTTCTACCCCCCCCACTCCACACAACCGAGTCCCCTGTGGTCACTAAAGGCATCACAGACAGGGAATAAGCCTTCCAGATCCTTCTGCACTGGCAGTGTATTTACCTCGGAAGAAATGCCTCTAACAAACTCCGATGTCCTCTTGAACACTCCAATGCCGTGAGCAAAAGACACGGCTGCCAGAGGAGGTCGACTAGGGCACTCATTTGCCTTATGACCCTCCTGATGGCAACTAAAACACATAAATTTTGGTTTCGGCTTATACTGTGATGTAAAAGGCCCCTGACTTTTCACATACGGTGTGGTGTAAGGTTTGGATTCAGTTTTAGTTTCATGGCTCTTCTGTTTAAATGTGTCATTGTTACGGGGAGGGGGAGGATAACGGTCCTTAGCACTTACATCGTACTTCTGTGAGGACCCGCAACCCCGAATCAACGACAGCCGTCGATCAGCCATTTCTGCTGCTTCGACTAGAGTTCTTGGATTTTTCTCCTTCAAGTTCAAAGTTAGATCACCGCCCGTACTCTTAAAGAACTGCTCCAACATCATTAACTGCTTAATTTCATCAAATGTTGTGACCTTCTCAGATCGGAGCCAGTTTCCCATAGCATCGGACAAGTCCCGGGCGTGTTCCAAAAAGGTGCTATCTCTTCCCTTAGTTACACCCCGGAACTTCAAACGGTACGTTTCTGGTTGCAATTCGTAAGCCCTCAGGACAGCCTCCTTGAGATCCTCGTACACAATACATAACTCCAAAGGTAACGCATCGTAGGCTTTAAGACCCTTGCCTATTAATCTAGAGGATACAAGTGCTGCCCATTTATTCTCTGGCCACTGGTGTTCCTGGCACTTCTTCTCAAAGCGTGTGAAAAATTCTGTTACACCACTCTCATTAAACACCGGAACCAGTTTCAATAAGTGCGAGAGAGATTGATCATGAACACGGTTACCAGCCCCAAGTCGCTGTCCCGTTGCCTCTACTCGCGACTTCTCTACGTCCATGTCGGCACAGTACCTAGTCGACTCTAAATCCGCTTGGATTTTTGCTAGCTCTGTTTGCTGCTGAAGCTCACATGCCCTTTGTTGCTGTTGAATCTCAGATGCCCGGATAGCCTTTCTCTCTTCGATCTTAGCTGATTCTATTTGCTGCTGGATCTTAGCTAATTCGAGCTGAAGCAATAATTCGGGAGTTAACCCTTGAGGAGGTGAAGGTGCTACAATGTTTGAAATTACCGGTGGTCCCCCCAGGGGCAACCCACCCTGCCAGTCACCACCCAACTGCGGAAGCGTACCCGGGGTCGGCAAACTACTGGGATGGCTGGGAGTCGAGTGTAGGGGAAGCATGGCCGAAGGGCTCTGAGCACTCAACCCATCTCGCTCACCAGTCACCCTGCCCAGTACACACGTTATCAAGTTATCCTTGGTCATGCTGCTAGTAACCGCATGACCGATAGCTGTGGCCAGGCATTGAAGACCGTACCGATCCATACCCTCCAACCGCTCGGCAGTAACAGGCCATTGCAAAAATATCCTAGCATCCTCCTCACAGTTCACCCGATTAACCCTTTCATCATACTGCTGTTCCTCAGTCTCGACATCACGTACTGTGTCTCCAATCTCCTCTGATCCGGTATAAGACATGATGCACACAAAAACTTCTCACCACAATATTCAGAAAAGAAGTACCCCAAACTCTTATACCCCAATATACACACAAAAATTCTCGGAAATACTCAAGGGCTATACTATGTTGCAAAAAAAAAATATTCTTGCTGATCCCCGCAAAATATTCTCCAAAACAACAAAATGTTCCCTGCTAATAAATGTAGGTTCACCAAATCCTAGGTAAGGTCTCCATTTGTTACGACTGGGGTTCAAATATATCAGGGCTCTTATTCATTGGACTAGTAATGGCATAAATGTTACAACGGAAAGCGCTAGCTCCAACCTCTGATGTATATCCCCAGTGAACAAAGAACACAAATACTCTACAGAGTTCTATATGCAATAATAGGCTATCAAACTCTCAATAAATGTGCGTCTACTCTAGGCTTAATGTTATGTGAAAACAGCCTATTACTACCTATAACCGAAGGTGCTTGGTTATGGTATGCAAAGTAAGGTGGTAAGAGAAGTTACAGCTTACGTTACTTTAATCAATAATTGTCAGGCACTCCTGCATGAAAGAAAGTGCACTAAAGTCCTTCAACACTAACAAGGAATCTTCTTTAAATGTTAGATGCTATAAAGATGCTCGTATCGGAAATGGAACCCAAAAAGGCAGGCAGTGGAACAATGCTCGTGCAGGCTATGCACACAAAAAGGCAGAATATATAATGCCGTCGGAGCCAAGAATATCCTAAACACTACAACACTAATAATAATCGCCACGACAATGCAGTATTCCTATCAACAAAAAGAGCCTAAGTCGTTTGTGTCTCAATACATCAAACTAGGCTACGAAATGCTTGTGTAATGATAAATGGGTATGCATAAAGAGAGTAATTAGGTTAATATACTTAATGTCTACTGTGACTGATAAAGTCTAGCTAGAGTCAATAATACAAGATACTGGTGCGCATGGCATGCTGCATAACCTAGTGCAAATCTCAAGTCTGTGCGTCAAATATTACGTTATAATGAAGGGTAGCTCTCTTGAGAAACCTTAATACCGAAGTATTAAGCGTTCTCCTGGCGTACCTCAAAGACAAACAATCGAGACTAGAACAGTGCAGAATGGTATAGGCAAAAAGCCCTCATTCGTGCATGCTCTACTCTCAATGGCACACAGACTAGAATTTACTCAATCAACTCCAGTTCTCAGGTATGTCGTGCTGCTTTTAACTGAAGCCAGCACTCATAGGAAACAATACCTTTAATATCAGACTCCTAGTCTAGCATTATCTAATCCAGCAGAACACTAATAATTATAGGAAGCGGCAATATGAAAGCCAACCAATGCTTCGTGATCCATTTATCTTAACAACTAACATACATAGGCTATATCAGACCTTAACACACAATACAACTGGCCAGCATGAAGCTGATTTTGCAGAGTTAACCAGAGGGGGGTATAATATTAATAAAAGGTGGTGAAAGATATGGAAAATGAGAGAGATAGGCAGAGGAAAAGATTCTCAGGTACGGAGCGGGGACAGATAGCAAGGGAAAAAAAGATGGGTGTGTTCTAGAAACCAGATCTGAGGGAGAGAGTGGTGAGGAACTGTATATATACTCGCACTAGCTCGAGCCGCGTGGGAAAAAGGCGGTTACAAGTCAACTAACCACTAACAAAGCTTGCAGCATGGTAAGGACCTCCCTCCACCAACCCCCGCGAGGCAGCCAGCCGTGACGTCATCGAGCGGGACAAAAAACACTGCGCGCCCCCTCTCACTCTGTTCTACTCTCTCTCTCTCTCCCAGATCCCATCATTACTAGTTAATGATAAAACATATACTTTACAATTAAATATATAAAGCCTTGACATGGGCGAAAACAAAGAGCCTTTCTGGACTGCCCATGACACAAGCTTTCATATGAAATAAAGCACACTCTAATACATAAACTGTAGCCCCATCCACTGCCCTGGCGATCCTAGTGAGTCACTGTAGGACAAGCCATGCGGTTCTAACGGAGTGGTCAACGTCACAGCAGTATGTTGGAAAGAGTGTGTGATAGTGAGAGTGATGGGTGTATGTTGGTAAGAGTGTGTGATAACATGAGGGATTGGGAGTACGTTGGTAGGAGTGTGTGATAGTGAGAGTGATGGCAGTATGTTGGTATGAGTGTGTGATAGTGAGAGGGATGGGCAGTATGTTGGTAAGAGTGTGTGATAGTGAGAGTGATGGCAGTATGTTGGTAAGAGTGTGTGATAGTGAGAGGGATGGGCAGTATGTTGGTAAGAGTGTGTGATAGTGAGAGTGAAGGGTAGTATGTTGGTAAGAGTGTGTGATAACATGAGGGATGGGCAGTATGTTGGTAAGAGTGTGTGATAGTGTGAGTGATGGGAAGTATGTTGGTAAGAGTGTGTGATAAAATGAGGTATGGGCAGTATGTTGGTAAGAGTGTATGATAGTGAGAGTGATGGCAATATGTTGGTAAATGTGTGTGATAGTGAGAGTGATGGGGAGTATGTTGGTAAGAGTGTGTGATAGTGAGAGGGATGGGTAGTATGTTGGTAAGAGTGTGTGATAGTGAGAGTGGTGGGCAGTATGTTGGTAAGCGTGTGTGATAGTAAGAGTGATGGGTACTATGTTGGTAAGAGTGTGTGATAGTGAGAGTGATGGGGAGTATGTTGGTAAGAGTGTGTGATAGTGAGAGTGATGGGCAGTATGTTGGTAAGAGTGTGTGATAGTGAGAGTAATGGGTAGTATGTTGGTAAGAGTGTGATAGTGAGAGTGATGGGGAGTATGTTGGTAAGAGTGTGTGATAGTGAGAGTGATGGGGAGTATGTTGGTAAGAGTGTGTGATAGTGAGAGGGATGGGTAGTATGTTGGTAAGAGTGTGTGATAGTGAGAGTGATGGGCAGTATGTTGGTAAGATTGTGTGATAGTGAGAGTGATGGGCAGTATGTTGGTAAGAGTGTGTGATAGCGAGAGTGATGGGCAGTATGTTGGTAAGAGTGTGTGATAGTGAGAAGGTTGGGCAGTATGTTGGTAAGAGTGTGTGATAGTGAGAGTGATGGGTAGTATGTTGGTAAGAGTGTGTGATAGTGAGAGTGATGGGTAGGATGTTGGTAAGAGTGTGTGATATTGAGAAGGATGGGCAGTATGTTGGTAAGAGTGTGTGATAGTGAGAGTGATGGGCAGTATGTTGGTAAGAGTGTGTGATAGTGAGAAGGATGGGCAGTATGTTGGTAAGAGTGTGTGTTAGTGAGAGTGATGGGCAGTATGTTGGTAAGAATGTGTGATAACATGAGGGATGGGCAGTTTGTTGGTTGAGTGTGTGATAGTGAGAGTGATGGGGAGTATGTTGGTAAGAGTGTGTGATAACATGAGGGATGGGTAGTATGTTGGTAAGATTGTGTGATAGTGAGAGTGATGGGTAGTATGATGGTAAGAGTGTGTGATAGTGAGAGTGATGGGGAGTATGTTGGTAAGAGTGTGTGATAACATGAGGGATGGGTAGTATGTTGGTAAGAGTGTGTGATTGTGAGAGTGATGTGTAGTATGTTGGTAAGAGTGTGTGATAGTGAGAGTGATGGGCAGTATGTTGGTAAGAGTGTGTGATAGTGAGTGATGGGTAGTATGTTGGTTAGAGTGTGTGATAGTGAGAGTGATGGGCAGTATGTTGGTAAGAGTGTGAGATAGTGAGAGTGATGGGCAGTATGTTGGTAAGAGTGTGTGATAGTGAGAGTGATGGGTAGTATGTTGGTAAGAGTGTGTGATAGTGAGAGTGATGGTCAGTATGTTGGTAAGAGTGTGTGATAGTGAGAGTGATGGGGAGTATGTTGGTAAGAGTGTGTGATAGTGAGAGTGATGGGTAGTATGTTGGTAAGAGTGTGTGATAGTGTGAGGGATCGGTAGTTTGTTGGTAAGAGTGTGTGATAGTGAGAGTGATGGGCAGTATGTTGGTAAGAGTGTGTGATAATGAGAGTGATGGGTAGTATGTTGGTAAGAGTGTGTGATAGTGAGAGGGATCGGTAGTATGTTGGTAAGAGTGTGTGATAGTGAGAGTGATGGGCAGTATGTTGGTAAGAGTGTGTGATAGTGAAAGTGATGGGCAGTATGTTGCTAAGAGTGTGTGATAGTGAGAGTGATGGGTAGTATGTTGGTAAGAGTGTGTGATAACATGAGTGATGGGCAGTATGTTGGTAAGTGTGTGATAGTGATAGTGATGGGCAGTATGTTGGTAAAAGTGTGTGATAGTGAGATGGATGGGCAGTATGTTGGTAAGAGTGTGTGATAACATGAGGGATGGGTAGTATGTTGGTAAGAGTGTGTGATAGTGAGAGGGATGGGCAGTATGTTGGTAAGAGTGTGTGATAACATGAGGGATGGGTAGTATGTTGGTAAGAGTGTGTGATAACATGACGGATGGGGAGTATGTTGGTAAGAGTGTGTGATAGTGAGAGTGATGGGCAGTATGTTGGTAAGAGTGTGTGATAGTGAGAGTGATGGGAAGTATGTTGGTAAGAGTGTGTGATAGTGAGAGTGATGGGTAGTATGTTGGTAAGAGTGTGTGATAGTGAGAGTGATGGGCAGTATGTTGGTAAGAGTGTGTGATAGTGAGAGTGATGGGGAGTATGTTGGTAAGAATGTGTGATAGTGAGAGGGATGGTCAGTATGTTGGAAAGAGTGTGTGATAGTGAGAGTGATGGGCAGTATGTTGGTAAGAGTGTGTGATAGTGAGAGTGAAGGGCAGTATGTTGGTAAGAGTGTGTGATAACATAAGGGATGGGTAGTATGTTGGTAAGAGTGTGTGATAGTGAGGGTGATGGGTAGTATGTTTGTAAGAGTGTGTGATAGTGAGAGGGATGGGCAGTATGTTGGTAAGAGTGTATGATAACATGAGGGATGGGTAGTATGTTGGTAAGAGTGTGTGATAGTGGGAGTGATGGGTAGTATGTTGGTAAGAGTGTGTGATAGTGAGAGGGATGGGCAGTATGTTGGTAAGAGTGTGTGATAGTGAGAGGGATGGGTAGTATGTTGGTAAGAGTGTGTGATAGTGAGAGGGATGGGTAGTATGTTGGTAAGAGTGTGTGATAGTGAGAGTGATGGGCAGTATGTTGGTAAGAGTGTATGATAACATGAGGGATGGGTAGTATGTTGGTAAGAGTGTGTGATAGTGAGAGTGATGGGTAGTATGTTGGTAAGAGTGTGTGATAGTGAGAGGGAATTGCAGTATGTTGGCAAGAGTGTGTGATAGTGAGAGGGATGGGTAGTATGTTGGTAAGAGTGTGTGATAGTGAGAGTGATGGGCAGTATGTTGGTAAGAGTGTGTGATAGTGAGAGTGATGGGTAGTATGTTGGTAAGAGTGTGTGATAGTGAGAGTGATGGGTAGTATGTTGGGAAGAGTGTGTGATAACATGAGGGATGGACAGTATGTTGGTAAGAGTGTGTGATAGTAAGAGTGATGGGCAGTATGTTGGTAAGAGTGTGTGATAACATGAAGGATGGGCAGTATGTTGGTAAGAGTGTGTGGTAGTGAGAGTGATGGGCAGTATGTTGGTAAGAGTGTGTGATAACATGAGGGATGGGTAGTATGTTGGTAAGAGTGTGTGATAGTGAGAGTGATGGGCAGTATGTTGGTAAGAGTGTGTGAAAGTGATAGGGATGGGCAGTGTTACGACTGGGGTTCAAATATATCAGGGCTCTTATTCATTGGACTAGTAATGGCATAAATGTTACAATGGAAAGCGCTAGCTCCAACCTCTGATGTATATCCCCAGTGAACAAAGAACACAAATACTCTACAGAGTTCTATATGCAATAATAGGCTATCAAACTCTCAATAAATGTGCGTCTACTCTAGGCTTAATGTTATGTGAAAACAGCCTATTACTGCCTATAACCGAAGGTGCTTGGTTATGGTATGCAAAGTAAGGTGGTAAGAGAAGTTACAGCTTACGTTACTTTAATCAATAATTGTCAGGCACTCCTGCATGAAAGAAAGTGCACTAAAGTCCTTCAACACTAACAAGGAATCTTCTTTAAATGTTAGATGCTATAAAGATGCTCGTATCGGAAATGGAACCCAAAAAGGTAGGCAGTGGAACAATGCTCGTGCAGGCTATGCACACAAAAAGGCAGAAAATATAATGCCGTCGGAGCCAAGAATATCCTAAACACTACAACACTAATAATAATCGCCACGACAATGCAGTATTCCTATCAACAAAAAGAGCCTAAGTCGTTTGTGTCTCAATGCATCAAACTAGGCTACGAAATGCTTGTGTAATGATAAATGGGTATGCATAAAGAGAGTAATTAGGTTAATATACTTAATGTCTACTGTGACTGATAAAGTCTAGCTAGAGTCAATGATACGAGATACTGGTGCGCATGGCATGCTGCATAGCCTAGTGCAAATCTCAAGTCTGTGCGTCAAATATTACGTTATAATGAAGGGTAGCTCTCTTGAGAAACATTAATACCGAAGTATTAAGCGTTCTCCTGGCGTACCTCAAAGACAAACAATCGAGACTAGAACAGTGCAGAATGGTATAGGCAAAAAGCCCTCATTCGTGCATGCTCTTCTCTCAATGGCACACAGACTAGAATTTACTCAATCAACTCCAGTTCTCAGGTATGTCGTGCCGCTTTTAACTGAAGCCAGCACTCATAGGAAACAATACCTTTAATATCAGACTCCTAGTCTAGCATTATCTAATCCAGCAGAACACTAATAATTATAGGAAGCGGCAATATGAAAGCCAACCAATGCTTCGTGATCCATTTATCTTAACAACTAACATACATAGGCTATATCAGACCTTAACACACAATACAACTGGCCAGCATTAAGCTGATTTTGCAGAGTTAACCAGAGGGGGGTATAATATTAATAAAAGGTGGTGAAAGATATGGAAAATGAGAGAGATAGGCAGAGGAAAAGATTCTCAGGTACGGAGCGGGGACAGATAGCAAGGGAAAAAAAGATGGGTGTGTTCTAGAAACCAGATCTGAGGGAGAGAGTAGCGAGGAACTGTATATATACTCGCACTAGCTCGAGCCGCGTAGGAAAAAGGCGGTTACAAGTCAACTAACCACTAACAAAGCTTGCAGCATGGTAAGGACCTCCCTCCACCAACCCCCGCGAGGCAGCCAGCCGTGACGTCATCGAGCGGGACAAAAAACACTGCGCGCCCCCTCTCACTCTGTTCTACTCTCTCTCTCTCGACCCAGATCCCATCATTACTAGTTAATGATAAAACATATACTTTACAATTAAATATATAAAGCCTTGACATGGGCGAAAACAAAGAGCCTTTCTGGACTGCCCATGACACAAGCTTTCATATGAAATAAAGTACACTCTAATACATAAACTGTAGCCCCATCCACTGCCCTGGCGATCCTAGTGAGTCACTGTAGGACAAGCCATGCGGTTCTAACGGAGTGGTCAACGTCACACCCCCCCCCCAAGATTTTTCTCAGAGGCCCCAAGGCTCACAAAAAATCTGATGGTTAGAACCCATGCTGTATCTCCACTTCCCATCACCCAGCGGCCGTAAAATATCTGGCACAGTTCTTCAACAAAACATTTTTTTCAAAATTATAACCCTCCCAACATAATAGGTTAAATTATATGTAGTTATGCTCCTCAAGAGCGAGCTTCTCTAGCCCAGCATTCTGAGAGGAGTGCAACTCAGAATTACTGCTATAACATACTGAAAAAAATTCAACTATCAAAGAAAGTTTTTTATTTGATTTTTATGTTTTTAATTTGTTTATTTCGGCTGCACTATAGGGGCAAGCCTAGTTTTTTCTTCTATACCAAACGCTCAACTCCTGCTTTACGACCCAATACGCTGGGCTACAACCGCGAGCCAACAAGCACCAAGCGCAAAATACTATTCAAACTAAAGCAGGAGGCTACCCGTGTGTCAATCTACCCAGGATCATATACCCTTGAACGACCATCTGCAACCACGTTGTCACAACCGGCAATATGGCGTATGTCCAGGTTATATACCAATAACCTTAGTGACCACCTGGTCAGCCTCATATTCCGATTGTGAAACTGGTCCAAGAACTTGAGAGGGTGATGATCTGGGTAAACTACAACGACCAGACCATAGGCTGGAACACAGACCTCGAAATGCCTCAGAGCAAGTACAACCGCCAGCAAATCCTCCTCGACAACAGAGCAGCTCCCCTGGGCCGAATTGTACTTCTCCGAGCAGAAACTAACAGGATGCTCCAGCCCATCATCGTCCTTTTCCACAAGGACGGCACCAGCCCCACACCACTAGCCTCCGTTGCTAGTTGGAAAGGTAGGCTAAAGTCAGGGGCCCTGAGGATCGGGTGAGTGCACCACAGGTGTTTTACTTCTCTAAACACCTTCTCACACTCAGGCGCCCATTTGAACCTCTTATCCTTCCAGTTATCCTCCACCTGAGCTTGACTGTCCCATTCTCCTTCTCCACCTTGACTGCTGATCGTCATCACAGGCACAGTGAGAGGTTCAGGGGGGTGCCTCCCATACTCCTTCATGGGATTAACATGGCATGACTGATTGCGCTTCCGTCTGTCTGGAGTGGCTACCAAGTAAACCAGGTCCGATAGCTCCTCCACCACCCTATAAGGACCAGTGTACTTCGCGGATAAGGGGTGACCTACAAGGGGCAGTAGAATCAACACCTCCTGACCCACGTGAAACTCCCTGAGTTCAACCTTGAGGTCGTACCTGTCCTTCATGAGGGCCTGAGAGCTAGTCAAATTACGGCCAGCCAACTCCAGACTGCGCAACATCCGTTCTCGACTGTTGAGGACACACTTGAGCATAGAACAAGGTTTTTCTGCGCCCTCCCATACTTCTTCAACCATATGGAGAGGCCCTCTGACACGGTGTCCAAAGACGAGCTCATTAGGGCTGAATCCCAAACTTTCCCCAGGTACCTCCCGTGCAGCAAACAAAACAACATGAATCTCCTGCGGGTAACCATACCAGGAAAAATACACTAGCAAGCCTCGGACCACCGTCTTCGCTGACCCATTTCTCATAGGGTACGCGTCAGGGTACCTCGTTGCTACATCTCTCGACTGTGCAACACTGTCCTCCTTCAACTCGACAGCACCGGTACCACATTCAAGAACCTCCGGGTCTTCCAATTGCAACTTACGAATGTCCGAAGGAGCAAGCCTATCCAAGTGTTTGCGAAACAACTCATGCCCCCTTCCTACATTAAATTTGGCCTCCCGTTGCTCTCTCTCTGCGTACCGTTGCTGTCTCATCGTCTTTTTAAGCCCATCCACTGCCTTCTCAGGAACAGTTAATGGGTCTTCTCTAGACTCGAAATTTGGTCCTAATACTGAGTCCCCGAGAATGTCCGCTGATACTAAACTCTCAACCGCATCAACTTTCAACCCCTTCTTGGTACCCTTCCTCCGCTGATCTAAAGATTGTTGACCAGAATGTGACTCCCATGATGCAGGATCTCCGGTGACAACACACGCCATAGGCTGCACCGGACACTTCTCAACCCACTCCTGCTCCTCCCTACTCACGTCGGCCAGCTTCTCGGCAACGACCAAGGGTGGAGCCTCAGAAGTAGGTCCCGCAAAGTCGTTGCCGAGAAGGAGGTCGACGCCCCCAACAGGTAACTTCTCCACAATTCCTACATCCAGGTCCCGAGTCACACCATCAACTTCCACCTTCATTCTTACAAGCGGGTATGACCTTGTCGCATTAACTCCCTGAACCACAACCACCCGAGCCGTATTGACAGGTTTACCAGTGAAATTTCTCAACAGTGTTTGCGATGCCCCAGTGTCACGCAAAATTCTCACCTCATGTCTTCTACCCCCCCCACTCCACACAACCGAGTCCCCTGTGGTCACTAAAGGCATCACGGACAGGGAATAAGCCTTCCGGATCCTTCTGCACTGGCAGTGTATTTACCTCGGAAGAAATGCCTCTAACAAACTCCGATGTCCTCTTGAACACTCCAATGCCGTGAGCAAAAGACACGGCTGCCGGAGGAGGTCGACTAGGGCACTCATTTGCCTTATGACCCTCCTGATGGCAACTAAAACACATAAATTTTGGTTTCGGCTTATACTGTGATGTAAAAGGCCCCTGACTTTTCACATACGGTGTGGTGTAAGGTTTGGATTCAGTTTTAGTTTCATGGCTCTTCTGTTTAAATGTGTCATTGTTACGGGGAGGGGGAGGATAACGGTCCTTAGCACTTACATCGTACTTCTGTGAGGACCCGCAACCCCGAATCAACGACAGCCGTCGATCAGCCATTTCTGCTGCTTCGACTAGAGTTCTTGGATTTTTCTCCTTCAAGTTCAAAGTTAGATCACCGCCCGTACTCTTAAAGAACTGCTCCAACATCATTAACTGCTTAATTTCATCAAATGTTGTGACCTTCTCAGATCGGAGCCAGTTTCCCATAGCATCGGACAAGTCCCGGGCGTGTTCCAAAAAGGTGCTATCTCTTCCCTTAGTTACACCCCGGAACTTCAAACGGTACGTTTCTGGTTGCAATTCGTAAGCCCTCAGGACAGCCTCCTTGAGATCCTCGTACACAATACATAACTCCAAAGGTAACGCATCGTAGGCTTTAAGACCCTTGCCTATTAATCTAGAGGATACAAGTGCTGCCCATTTATTCTCTGGCCACTGGTGTTCCTGGCACTTCTTCTCAAAGCGTGTGAAAAATTCTGTTACACCACTCTCATCAAACACCGGAACCAGTTTCAATAAGTGCGAGAGAGATTGATCATGAACACGGTTACCAGCCCCAAGTCGCTGTCCCGTTGCCTCTACTCGCGACTTCTCTACGTCCATGTCGGCACAGTACCTAGTCGACTCTAAATCCGCTTGGATTTTTGCTAGCTCTGTTTGCTGCTGAAGCTCACATGACCTTTGTTGCTGTTGAATCTCAGATGCCCGGATAGCCTTTCTCTCTTCGATCTTAGCTGATTCTATTTGCTGCTGGATCTTAGCTAATTCGAGCTGAAGCAATAATTCGGGAGTTAACCCTTGAGGAGGTGAAGGTGCTACAATGTTTGAAATTACCAGTGGTCCCCCCAGGGGCAACCCACCCTGCCAGTCACCACCCAACTGCGGAAGCGTACCCGGGGTCGGCAAACTACTGGGATGGCTGGGAGTCGAGTGTAGGGGAAGCAGGGCCGAAGGGCTCTGAGCACTCAACCCATCTCGCTCACCAGTCACCCTGCCCAGTACACACGTTATCAAGTTATCCTTGGTCATGCTGCTAGTAACCGCATGACCGATAGCTGTGGCCAGGCATTGAAGACCGTACCGATCCATACCCTCCAACCGCTCGGCAGTAACAGGCCATTGCAAAAATATCCTAGCATCCTCCTCACAGTTCACCCGATTAACCCTTTCATCATACTGCTGTTCCTCAGTCTCGACATCACATACTGTGTCTCCAATCTCCTCTGATCCGGTATAAGACATGATGCACACAAAAACTTCTCACCACAATATTCAGAAAAGAAGTACCCCAAACTCTTATACCCCAATATACACACAAAAATTCTCGGAAATACTCAAGGGCTATACTATGTTGCAAAAAAAAAATATTCTTGCTGATCCCCGCAAAATATTCTCCAAAACAACAAAATGTTCCCTGCTAATAAATGTAGGTTCACCAAATCCTAGGTAAGGTCGCCATTTGTTACGACTGGGGTTCAAATATATCAGGGCTCTTATTCATTGGACTAGTAATGGCATAAATGTTACAACGGAAAGCGCTAGCTCCAACCTCTGATGTATATCCCCAGTGAACAAAGAACACAAATACTCTACAGAGTTCTATATGCAATAATAGGCTATCAAACTCTCAATAAATGTGTGTCTACTCTAGGCTTAATGTTATGTGAAAACAGCCTATTACTACCTATAACCGAAGGTGCTTGGTTATGGTATGCAAAGTAAGGTGGTAAGAGAAGTTACAGCTTATGTTACTTTAATCAATAATTGTCAGGCACTCCTGCATGAAAGAAAGTGCACTAAAGTCCTTCAACACTAACAAGGAATCTTCTTTAAATGTTAGATGCTATAAAGATGCTCGTATCGGAAATGGAACCCAAAAAGGCAGGCAGTGGAACAATGCTCGTGCAGGCTATGCACACAAAAAGGCAGAATATATAATGCCGTCAGAGCCAAGAATATCCTAAACACTACAACACTAATAATAATCGCCACGACAATGCAGTATTCCTATCAACAAAAAGAGCCTAAGTCGTTTGTGTCTCAATACATCAAACTAGGCTACGAAATGCTTGTGTAATGATAAATGGGTATGCATAAAGAGAGTAATTAGGTTAATATACTTAATGTCTACTGTGACTGATAAAGTCTAGCTAGAGTCAATAATACAAGATACTGGTGCGCATGGCATGCTGCATAGCCTAGTGCAAATCTCAAGTCTGTGCGTCAAATATTACGTTATAATGAAGGGTAGCTCTCTTGAGAAACCTTAATACCGAAGTATTAAGCGTTCTCCTGGCGTACCTCAAAGACAAACAATCGAGACTAGAACAGTGCAGAATGGTATAGGCAAAAAGCCCTCATTCGTGCATGCTCTACTCTCAATGGCACACAGACTAGAATTTACTCAATCAACTCCAGTTCTCAGGTATGTCGTGCTGCTTTTAACTGAAGCCAGCACTCATAGGAAACAATACCTTTAATATCAGACTCCTAGTCTAGCATTATCTAATCCAGCAGAACACTAATAATTATAGGAAGCGGCAATATGAAAGCCAACCAATGCTTCGTGATCCATTTATCTTAACAACTAACATACATAGGCTATATCAGACCTTAACACACAATACAACTGGCCAGCATGAAGCTGATTTTGCAGAGTTAACCAGAGGGGGGTATAATATTAATAAAAGGTGGTGAAAGATATGGAAAATGAGAGAGATAGGCAGAGGAAAAGATTCTCAGGTACGGAGCGGGGACAGATAGCAAGGGAAAAAAAGATGGGTGTGTTCTAGAAACCAGATCTGAGGGAGAGAGTGGTGAGGAACTGTATATATACTCGCACTAGCTCGAGCCGCGTGGGAAAAAGGCGGTTACAAGTCAACTAACCACTAACAAAGCTTGCAGCATGGTAAGGACCTCCCTCCACCAACCCCCGCGAGGCAGCCAGCCGTGACGTCATCGAGCGGGACAAAAAACACTGCGCGCCCCCTCTCACTCTGTTCTACTCTCTCTCTCTCTCCCAGATCCCATCATTACTAGTTAATGATAAAACATATACTTTACAATTAAATATATAAAGCCTTGACATGGGCGAAAACAAAGAGCCTTTCTGGACTGCCCATGACACGAGCTTTCATATGAAATAAAGCACACTCTAATACATAAACTGTAGCCCCATCCACTGCCCTGGCGATCCTAGTGAGTCACTGTAGGACAAGCCATGCGGTTCTAACGGAGTGGTCAACGTCACAGCAGTATGTTGGAAAGAGTGTGTGATAGTGAGAGTGATGGGTAGTATGTTGGTAAGAGTGTGTGATAACATGAGGGATTGGGAGTACGTTGGTAGGAGTGTGTGATAGTGAGAGTGATGGCAGTATGTTGGTATGAGTGTGTGATAGTGAGAGGGATGGGCAGTATGTTGGTAAGAGTGTGTGATAGTGAGAGTGATGGCAGTATGTTGGTAAGAGTGTGTGATAGTGAGAGGGATGGGCAGTATGTTGGTAAGAGTGTGTGATAGTGAGAGTGAAGGGTAGTATGTTGGTAAGAGTGTGTGATAACATGAGGGATGGGCAGTATGTTGGTAAGAGTGTGTGATAGTGTGAGTGATGGGAAGTATGTTGGTAAGAGTGTGTGATAAAATGAGGTATGGGCAGTATGTTGGTAAGAGTGTATGATAGTGAGAGTGATGGCAATATGTTGGTAAATGTGTGTGATAGTGAGAGTGATGGGGAGTATGTTGGTAAGAGTGTGTGATAGTGAGAGGGATGGGTAGTATGTTGGTAAGAGTGTGTGATAGTGAGAGTGATGGGCAGTATGTTGGTAAGCGTGTGTGATAGTAAGAGTGATGGGTACTATGTTGGTAAGAGTGTGTGATAGTGAGAGTGATGGGGAGTATGTTGGTAAGAGTGTGTGATAGTGAGAGTGATGGGCAGTATGTTGGTAAGAGTGTGTGATAGTGAGAGTAATGGGTAGTATGTTGGTAAGAGTGTGATAGTGAGAGTGATGGGGAGTATGTTGGTAAGAGTGTGTGATAGTGAGAGTGATGGGGAGTATGTTGGTAAGAGTGTGTGATAGTGAGAGGGATGGGTAGTATGTTGGTAAGAGTGTGTGATAGTGAGAGTGATGGGCAGTATGTTGGTAAGATTGTGTGATAGTGAGAGTGATGGGCAGTATGTTGGTAAGAGTGTGTGATAGCGAGAGTGATGGGCAGTATGTTGGTAAGAGTGTGTGATAGTGAGAAGGTTGGGCAGTATGTTGGTAAGAGTGTGTGATAGTGAGAGTGATGGGTATTATGTTGGTAAGAGTGTGTGATAGTGAGAGTGATGGGTAGGATGTTGGTAAGAGTGTGTGATATTGAGAAGGATGGGCAGTATGTTGGTAAGAGTGTGTGATAGTGAGAGTGATGGGCAGTATGTTGGTAAGAGTGTGTGATAGTGAGAAGGATGGGCAGTATGTTGGTAAGAGTGTGTGTTAGTGAGAGTGATGGGCAGTATGTTGGTAAGAATGTGTGATAACATGAGGGATGGGCAGTTTGTTGGTTGAGTGTGTGATAGTGAGAGTGATGGGGAGTATGTTGGTAAGAGTGTGTGATAACATGAGGGATGGGTAGTATGTTGGTAAGATTGTGTGATAGTGAGAGTGATGGGTAGTATGATGGTAAGAGTGTGTGATAGTGAGAGTGATGGGGAGTATGTTGGTAAGAGTGTGTGATAACATGAGGGATGGGTAGTATGTTGGTAAGAGTGTGTGATTGTGAGAGTGATGTGTAGTATGTTGGTAAGAGTGTGTGATAGTGAGAGTGATCCTGTAGGTCCTGTAGGTAGTAGTTGCAGGCAGTGTTGTCCGCCCGTGGTCACGCTGATGCGCCACCACTAGTACATTCCATCTGCCCGTCTCTGCGCCAGCTGGTCCATGATGCTGTTGCTAGCGGCGCGGAGGTGGTAGTGGGGCAGTTTGGGTTGATCAGGTAGTGTCCAGAGAAATTTGTCCAGTTGATTTTTAAATTTCTCGAGACTTGGTTCAGTTGAGTCACGCAGATATCTGGGTAGGGCATTAAAGAGAAGAGGTCCTCATGTCGCAAAGGCGTTCTCCTTGAGTGTCTTAACTCTGGTGGCTGCTCTGGGGTGTACCCGCTGTATGTGGCAGAGACGGCCCAGTCGTTGATGGATGTGAAAACCTATATTAAGGTTGTTGGTTGTGATGCCAATCAATATTTTGTAGACATATAAGATGGCATATCTGTCCCTGCGTCTTTCTAATGAGAAAAGCTTGAGAGTTTCCAACCTCCCCCAGTAGTCTAGGTGTTGGACGGCAGAGATTTTATTGGTGAATGAGCGTTGAACTGCTTCGAGTAATTGCTTCTCTCCCACCATGATGGGCAGTATGTTGGTAAGAGTGTGTGATAGTGAGTGATGGGTAGTATGTTGGTTAGAGTGTGTGATAGTGAGAGTGATGGGCAGTATGTTGGTAAGAGTGTGAGATAGTGAGAGTGATGGGCAGTATGTTGGTAAGAGTGTGTGATAGTGAGAGTGATGGGTAGTATGTTGGTAAGAGTGTGTGATAGTGAGAGTGCTGGTCAGTATGTTGGTAAGAGTGTGTGATAGTGAGAGTGATGGGGAGTATGTTGGTAAGAGTGTGTGATAGTGAGAGTGATGGGTAGTATGTTGGTAAGAGTGTGTGATAGTGAGAGGGATCGGTAGTGTGTTGGTAAGAGTGTGTGATAGTGAGAGTGATGGGCAGTATGTTGGTAAGAGTGTGTGATAGTGAGAGTGATGGGCAGTATGTTGCTAAGAGTGTGTGATAGTGAGAGTGATGGGTAGTATGTTGGTAAGAGTGTGTGATAACATGAGGGATGGGCAGTATGTTGGTAAGTGTGTGATAGTGAGAGTGATGGGCAGTATGTTGGTAAGAGTGTGTGATAGTGAGAGTGATGGGCAGTATGTTGGTAAGAGTGTGTGATAGTGAGAGTGATGGGCAGTATGTTGGTAAGAGTGTGTGATAGTGAGAGTGATGGGCAGTATGTTGGTAAGAGTGTGTGATAGTGAGAGTGATGGGGAGTATGTTGGTAAGAGTGTGTGATAGTGAGAGGGATGGGCAGTATTTTGGAAAGAGTGTGTGATAGTGAGAGTGAAGGGCAGTATGTTGGTAAGAGTGTGTGATAACATAAGGGATGGGTAGTATGTTGGTAAGAGTGTGTGATACTGAGAGTGATGGGTAGTATGTTTGTAAGAGTGTGTGATAGTGAGAGGGATGGGCAGTATGTTGGTAAGAGTGTATGATAACATGAGGGATGGGTAGTATGTTGGTAAGAGTGTGTGATAGTGAGAGTGAAGGGCAGTATGTTGGTAAGAGTGTGTGATAACATAAGGGATGGGTAGTATGTTGGTAAGAGTGTGTGATACTGAGAGTGATGGGTAGTATGTTTGTAAGAGTGTGTGATAGTGAGAGGGATGGTCAGTATGTTGGTAAGAGTGTATGATAACATGAGGGAGGGGTAGTATGTTGGTAAGAGTGTGTGATAGTGAGAGTGATGGGTAGTATGTTGGTAAGAGTGTGTGATAGTGAGAGGGATGGGCAGTATGTTGGTAAGAGTGTGTGATAGTGAGAGGGATGGGTAGTATGTTGGTAAGAGTGTGTGATAGTGAGAGGGATGGGTAGTATGTTGGTAAGAGTGTGTGATAGTGAGAGTGATGGGCAGTATGTTGGTAAGAGTGTATGATAACATGAGGGATGGGTAGTATGTTGGTAAGAGTGTGTGATAGTGAGAGTGATGGGTAGTATGATGGTAAGAGTGTGTGATAGTGAGAGTGATGGGGAGTATGTTGGTAAGAGTGTGTGATAACATGAGGGATGGGTAGTATGTTGGTAAGAGTGTGTGATTGTGAGAGTGATGTGTAGTATGTTGGTAAGAGTGTGTGATAGTGAGAGTGATGGGCAGTATGTTGGTAAGAGTGTGTGATAGTG
>JBAKBP010023147.1:0-37451 GCA_037953745.1 Lithodes maja
CCGAGTTGGCCGTGGGCGTACTGGGCTACCAGTTGGAGCTCCTCGTCAGCGTAGACAAGACCCATTCTACGTTTTTCAATGGCAGGACGTAGTTGATGGGGATGGATACAACCCTGATGTGCCAGCTTTTGATGAGGCACTGGAGGGTTCAGGCATTACCCCCAATTTTCCTGCAGGCCCCAATGCTCCACCACACGAACTATTTGAGGCATTCTTTGATGAGGAGGTGGTAGGCTATGTTGTCAAAGAGACAAACAAGCAGCACCAATTCCAGGTACACTTTTTGGGCAAGGTGACCAAGGGCCATATGAGGAAGTGGACCCCAGTGACTCCTCAAGAATTCATGGTGTTCCTGGCACTCACCATGCTAATGCCTCATGTCAGGAAGCATAGGTTGCCTGACTATTGGATCACCAATGATCTGATTTCAACCCCTGCCTTCGGGAAATATATGGCTCGCGACCGGTACCTTGATATCCTCGCAGCGCTCCATCTTGTCACCAACACCGACGTCCACCGCCCAGACAAGCTGTGGAAGATTAGGACGTTGTATGAGATGATGCGAGACCGCTTCACCTCCTACTTCAAGCCCTTCCGCAAGGTCGTCATTGACGAGTCTCTTGTGCTGTTCCGGGGAAAACTCAGCTTCCGGCAGTACATCCCCTCCAAAAGACATCGCTTTGGCATAAAATTCTTTGTGCTGTGCGACTGCACAACTGGCTATGTCCTGGACTTCCTGGTGTACAGCGGGAAGGAAGGGGACGTGCTTGTGGACCCCCTCATTGGATTTGGCGGAGCAGTGGTGCAAGCCATGATGGACCGCTACTTCCATAAGAATCACGTCCTCTACACGGACAACTATTACACGTCCCCCACTCTCTCACAGTACCTGCATGAGCGCAAGACAGGGACTGTAGGCACAGTACGAGGGAAAAGGAAGGGCATGCCAACTTTCCCTGCAAAGACCAAAAAAGGTGATGTCTTCAGGAAGAAGTCGGGGCCCATTCTGGCTATCCACTGGCACGACCAGCGGAAGGTCAACCTCCTGACCACCATCCACAAGGGGGAAATGGTGGAGACTGGCAAGGTGGATCGCCGCACCCAGGCCAGGGTGACCAAGCCCGATACTGTCCTGGACTACAATGTCAACATGAGGCTGGTGGACAAGTCCGACATGCAGATAGGCTTCATTGACTGCCTGCGTACCTCGTGCAGATGGTACAAAAAGTTCTTTCTGCATATGGTGGACATGTCAATTCTGAATGCCTATAATATATACAGGCTTCGGAATGAGAACCCACCCCTGAAGTTCAATAGCCTGCGGAGGTTCCAAAAGCAGGTGTTGACGGGGCTCCTGGAGAAGTATGCTACGCCACAGAGGGCAGTGGCACATCCTGGGCCCGCCGTTATCGACCGCTTGCAGTCTGCTCCATACCTGCTTAGGCACCAGCTTGGTTACTTTCCTCAGAATGCAGCAGGAAGAACAAATCAGAAGCGGTGCCATGTCTGCTACCACAGCAGGGTGAGGCCGCACCCAGGTAAAAAGTCAACCACGGAGTGTGTGGAGTGCAAGGTGGCACTCTGTGCTGTAGGGTGCTTCGCTGCTTACCACACCAAGCAGGAGTTCTAATAATCATACTGAAATTGCCAAATAAAATGACAATATGTACACTATAATTATATATAGGCAAAAAGTGGAAGAAAACCAATGTATTATAATAAAAAAGTCAAGTATTATGAGAAAATTGATACAAATACAATTCCACCATAATAATATGTGAAAGTGACACATATGTATATACCAAGTGACATTCATATGATTAGAACCTATAGAAATATATAAATCAGTGAAAAAAGACACAATAAATTGTATATAAAACGTTTACAAATCATATAACTAAGTGAAAGTGACACAAGACCTAAGATTTGATGGCCAAAGTATAATAAACACCTGTGATAATGAATAATCAGTGCCTAATACAACAATAACCTACCTCAATTACTAATAAAATGTACGGTATCGAGTGAAAATGAGCATTATCAGTGACAGTGACACTCTCTAAAGCATATTTGTCAAAGTGAAAGTGACACAAGACCTAAGATTTGATGGCCAAAGTATAATAAACACCTGTGATAACGAATAATCAGTGCCTAATACAACAATAACCTACCTCAATTACTAATAAAATGTACGGTATCGAGTGAAAATGAGCATTATCAGTGACAGTGACACTCTCTAAAGCATATTTGTCAAAGTGAAAGTGACACAAGACCTAAGATTTGATGGCCAAAGTATAATAAACACCTGTGATAACGAATAATAAGTGCCTAATACAACAATAACCTACCTCAATTACTAATAAAATGTACGGTATCGAGTGAAAATTACCAATATCAGTGAAATTGATACCCTAATAAACATATTTTATATAATTGGCCTCAAAATAACTAGAAAATATCAAAACAAACATCACATTCTCAATATCAAACACTAAAATCGTCTAAGGGAGATAAATACTTTGGAGCGGCTAGGTGCGTCGTAGCCAGGGCGGGCCGACGCTTTCGGACGCGTGAGGAAATTCCCGCATAAAAAAGCACTCGTCTTCCCGCGCTCACCATTATGCAACCAGAGGGGCTAGAGACCTCTACTAAACGCCATTCGACAGAGGAAGGTTTGTGGAACATTATTTTTTTTTATTCACAACATTACATGCAATATTCATTCTTTTACAGAGTAGTTAACATAGGTAAAAAATCCTCAAAACCCCCGGTACAGGAGTACAGTCATAAGCTATAGCCCCCGGGGCTGGAGGGTTAAAGTACAGGTACAGTCAGCCCCCCCAATACGCGAGAATAGGGGCGACAGGAGGCATCGCGTATTGGGAATCCGCGTATTGTGGACCTAACTTTAAATAGGAATAATTAGATATGGGTGACATCTCTCAATTATGGCCTATTTTCAAAAATTTTGGCCTTATTTTCGACATTTTTGGCTCTACAGTACAGTCTATATCTTATATATAATAAGAACAATGAATAAAAATATGAAACCTTACCTTAAAATTAGTAGAAGATAGGCTAGGACTAGGACTAGGACCGTAGGACTTCACGATTTTCTCCAACTTCTCCCTCCCTGACCAAATCGTACGAACAGTTTACTCTGACAAGCCTATTGCACAGTTTCCTTCTCCTTTTTTCTTGCTATCCAACACTTCCACCTTCATTTTGTGTGTTAATCTTCTTATATTGGCGTGGCATGGCGAAAAAAGTGGCAGGCACTACAAACGTTTGGTCACTCCGCACGGCTATGACGCTTGAGCGGGACTGTGGGAGGGAGGGAGGGAGGGTAAGCGGGAGGGAAGGCAGGCGTATGCCCGTCTTCTTCTTTTTTCAGAGCTACTCCTGGGCCTCGCGAAACGTAGACGTGCTCGCGTATCAAGCGGGAATAGCGGATTTGGCCCCTTCTTAGCTCTCGATTCGTGTATTGTGGTACCACCTCGCGTAATTAATGTTTAATTAATTAATGTTATTTTCGAGGGGTCACTCGTGTATTAGGGTTTTCGCGAATTGTGGAATCGCGTATTGGGGGGGCTGACTGTATACAGTAGAACAATATTTTTTTTTTTTTTTTTTTTTTCCCCCCCAACTTACTTCCTCTCGGGCATAGGCTGAGAGCCTTAACATTCACCGCTTTACAATGAACAGTGAAGCCTGTGAGGTCTTGTTCCAGTCTAGGGAGTGAGACATGTGAAGCACGTAGAGTACAACGAGCACCTGCCATCTTGCCTTCACATGAGGCACGGTGCTCACTCATGGCCCGAAACGACCCCATCTCTGAAGCCACCTCGTTCCCGTGCTTCACTGTCTCACCCCATACACTCGGACTCTCACACTTACACACACACAACGCCACCTGTTGAGCAGATAACTCCCCAGGCATTGCACCCCTATAGCATATTTTGAATATGGGAATATTCATACAGTGCTATTTAATCAGGGAACAATGAGGGTATTTTATTGACGTTTCGGTGGGCTTGTGGTAATGCACTGATACCAGGTACAGCACAAATTCCATCCCAATAATATCTTCCCATTGATACATCGGGATTTGAACCCGGGACCTTTGGATTACCAGGCCAGTGGCAAGACCACTCCACCACACCTCCCCTAAAGTATGGCAACGACCATATCTACCTCTGGTATGCATAAACACTTGGTTAGGCCATTTATTTGCAGAGATATGAGCATCGGTAAATGACGAAACTCGGAAGTTCGAAAGTAAACTTGGAATTCCCGCATAAAGTTCGCCGTCTTATTTCTCACCTCGCACAATAACTACACATTGCACGGCAACGACCATACCTACCTCTGGTATGCATAACAACTTGGTTAGGCCATTTAGTTGCAGAGAAATGAGCATCGGTAAATGACGAAAGTCGGGAGTAATGGTTCGGCGCCCGACATAGCCTAGCCACGCATTGCACACAACAACAACTCACACACACACTCACTCGACATAGCCAAACAATAACATACGTGTGTTTCGGTAATTATTCTCACCTCACACAATAACTACACATTGTAAAGTGTTCTAGTCTTCACCCAATGCACGGCAACGACCATATCTACCTCCGGTATGCTTAAAAACTTGGTTATGCCATTCATTTGCAGAGATATGAGCATCGGTAAATGACGAAAGTCGGGAGTAAAGGTTCGGCGCCCGGCTAGACCCCGCGTCAGTGTAAGTGTTGACAGTGTTCGCAAAATTTTGGATATTTGGGGTGTACCGCGTGCCACCAAATCCGCGCTTCCAAAATGTGTGTTACCGGAGGATTGACTGTATAGTAATTTACAAAACTTAACACACTCAAAAAGCTGGCCTCAACAATAAAATACTGTACAATTTAAGTACTTAATGCTATACAGTATTTGTAAAACCCTTATTTTGGCTAAGAATATAAATTATCATATTGCAGCTCAATCAATAATAGCAGCCCTCTACACCTGAATGTGAGTGGGGTATCATCATATGTTGGTGGGAGGACAGAAGCCACTGGGGACTACTCCAGTGATGAGGACCCACCCTCTCCCACCCCCTCGCTCAAAAAAACTCTTCTACGTAGGAGGTAAGTCTTATTATTTGATAATTTCAATTGCATTAATGTTAATTCAGTTTAGTTTGTTGGAGTGACCACAGCAGACACTTCTTCCTGAATAGGGCTGCCTGAAACGCTGTTATTAGGATGATAGACTTAAACTGTACCTCTTACTCTCTTCAAAATACATCTATGTATCACAACAGTTATTACATAATAAAGAGGGCTCTTCTTGACCAGTAGTTTGATTGTTAATTTATCTGTTGGGACTGTAACAACACACTCTGTGGACAAAGTGGCCATTAAACTTTTATGTATGTATGTCTGTTCCAGGTTTTTTGGTTGTTTTAGCTCGTCGCCGAAGCTAGACTGTGTAGAGGAGGTTGAAAGGACTGAGGTGGATAAAGGGGAATGTGACACCACCACAGCCGTTATAGAACCTACAACCAAGGTTGGTATACATTGATTGTACAGTCAAAAGCAATAGCTTGCAGAAAACCTTGATAATTTGTGTGAATCTAGAGTGGCTTTAACTCTAACAATTCTATGATGTGGAACAAGTAGTACGCTTTTGTATGTACAGTACTGTATGTACAGTAAACTCCCGCCCTATCGGATTTCCAAGACTTTCGGACTAGCATTTCAATTCGGACTCGTGGTTCAGCCTTTCGGATTTGTCTGAAAGGCTGAGAAAATACCTCCGTCCTTTTCAAACTACATTTAATTTCGGACTCATGGTTCAGCCTTTCAGATTTGTCTGAAAGGCTGAGAAAAATTAAATCGCATTCGGACCAAAGAGCCGAGTTTCGGACTTGTCTGGTTAGGTGAATTTGTATTCAGACTTATAAATTTCGGACATTATTTCAGCCTTTCGGATTTGTCTGAAAGGCTGAGAAAAAATATATCACATTCGGACCGAAGAGCTGAGTTTCGGACTTATAAACTTCGGACATTATTTCAGCCATTCGGACAAGTCCGAATGGCTGAAGTGTGAAGCTCGGACTCGGCTCTTTTTGACACTTTCGGACAGATGTCTCCCCCAATTAGTCCGAAAGGGCGGGGGTCTACTGTTTGTATAATATAGACAACCCCATTGCTGGGGGTGGCCGACTCGAGACAGAGTCCGAACAGAAACAACATTCAAGGGTTCAAATTCTCAGGGTCCGGGACCACTTTCGCGTTCCCTTGCCCCTTTCTCTGTCTCTTTGAGTAGGAAAATTTTACAAGGGGAGGAGAATTCTTAGCCTCCACAAGGAAAAGTAGGACAGTAAAAAGACAGACAGAAACGGCTAAGGTCGGGTAGAGGTTGCCAAACCTCACTCTGGATAGGACCAGCCCTCACCCAAACAATTAATATTATAGTCTATTTTTTCAGCTGATGGTAAATTGCCATGTCCACATCTTTGGCATTCAGTTATTATTATGTTCTCTCCACCAACCAACTTTACTCCTAAACTCGATTAACCCGGCAAGTGCGGATCTACTTATATAAGGTGTACCGGTGCGCTGCGGAACTCCTTATATAATCCAAGGCCTAAAAAAAAAAAAAAAAAAAAAAAAAAAACATTTAACCCATACAGCCCCAGCGACGCGTCGGCGATGTATGTAACGCACAGCCCCAGAGACGCGCCTGACGCGTCACCCTAATTGCGCCGACCGTAACCTCAGGTGTAGCCACTCAAGAGGGCTCAGATTTGTATGGAAACTGTGTACGTATCCCACGCAACCGTGCCGATGGTTGAAAACTCTCAAAGTCCACGTGCGTGCGCGTGAGCGCGCAATAACCTGGTTTTTGGGGGTAATTGTCTTCAATTTTTTACTCTTGTAAAATCGGGGGCTCTGTAGGCCCATTTTTAAAGCTTTTTGAGCGGTTTTTCATGGTTTTTCCTTCATTCCTAACCCATTCGCTATTGTTTCTGGAATAAAACCATTTTTTGAAAACCGGCCGGGTTCTGGTGAACAAACATTACAAAACTAGCCGGGGCTCCACGGGTTAAACCAGCCCCGTATCAATTTATTTTTTTATTTTTTATTTTATTTTTTTTTTTATTGCCCCTTGGCCATGCCAAATATCACTCCTCCACATCCCCCCCCCCCCTTCAATTATCACCTATTCTCTCTCTTATTCCCTTATTTCATCGGTATATTTTCGTGATATCAATAGCAATTCATAATCAAGCTGTGCTTGTATGTGCTACACAGCGAATGAAAGAGAGAAAGGGAGGGAACAACACGACAGTGTCGCTCCAGACGTCGTGAGGGGTGGCAGGCTGGCAGGCTGGCTCAGCCTTTGGTTATGTAACTCCCGATCTAATTTGCCAATTTTGACCATCCAAACGCTGTTTTATTGTTGTTACAGGTTAATATCTTTATAATCAACGTAAAATAGGCGCATAGGGGAGGTGTGGTGGAGTGGTCTTGCCACTGGCCTGGTAATCCAAAGGTCCCGGGTTCAAATCCCGATGTATCAATGGGAAGATATTATTGGGATGGAATTTGTGCTGTACCTAGTATCAGTGCATTACCACAAAGCCCACCGAAACGTCAATAAAATACCCTCATTGTTCCCTGATTAAATAGCACTGTATGAATATTCCCATATTCAAAATATGCTACAGGGGTGCAATGCCTGGTGAGTTATCTGCTCAACAGGTGGCGTTGTGTGTGTGTAAGTGTGAGAGTCCGAGTGTAGAGGGTGAGACAGTGAAGCACGGGAACGAGATGGCTTCAGAGATGGGGTCGTTTCGGGCCATGAGTGAGCACCGTGCCTCATGTGAAGGCAAGATGGCAGGTGCTCGTTGTACTCTACGTGCTTCACATGTCTCACTCCCTAGACTGGAACAAGACCTCACGGGCTTCACTGTTCATTGTAAAGCGGTGAATGCTAAGGCTCTCAGCCTATGCCCGAGAGGAAGTAAGTTGGAATATAGAAAAAAAAAAAAAAAAAAAAAAAAAAAATATGGATAAGTATTAATTATATTTATGGTACGATGACGATTTGAGTGAAGGAAACCCTCTAAATTCCTCCGCACAGGGAGGGGTGGCCACTACCCCACCTGCACAGTGGAGAGGTTAATGAAATTAACAAACACATGTGGCAGTCCGGGGATTCGAACCTATCTAGTAAAATATGCTATGAATTATTAAAACTCAGTATATACCAAATTTATAATTATTTATTTACTGTTTTATAAAAAAAATCAGTTGCCAAGCGATTAAAGTTTCCACCAGGTGACAATAAAGTTTAACTATGGGTATAGTCGGTTATATTTCAGCTGATGGGTTGGGTGGGGGTCTGACTCAAGACAGAGCCCGAATAGGGATAACATAACAGAAAACAATGAACACACAAAAATAAAATACAAATTCACACACATCTAGGTGGTCACCCAGAGACCAGGGTCACCAAGGTCCCTAATATTGACAAAGAAATGGAGTGAAAGGTCTTAAAATCAACAAACTAATGGGGTGACAGTCTTAAAATCTGAAAGCTAATGTGGCTAAGCATGAGGGAGAAGGGGAACCAGAAAAACTACCCATCTCCCCTTAAACTGACTAATTCCTTGAATGTGACGATAGTGCGTTGTTATGTGTGCGATTAGTTTGCTTGGGAAACAGATTAACTTGCTCATGTAGTAATGTACACCCTATGTGGTGGATTGTGTTCTTTTATGTCATGAATTTTATTTTAGTAAGCGTTGTTTCCACAGAACGATTTTGATTAGTTATTTTGCCTTTATATTGTCTTTATCCAAGTTTTGGTTTGTTTAGTTTGCAAGTTTTACATTTTAAAATGTAGAACCTTGCACTTCCAGACACTATCACAAGTTCGTCGGCAGCTGTTGGACCATCTGGACGACAAATTGGGGTCAACAAGTCACAGCCTAAACCTGTCCCTTGATGCCCCAGCTTCTAAAAGGTTCACCCCTCCTTCATCCAGAAGGTATGTTCAAACTCTGTTTTATATATTTTTGCTTTTTGCTACCTAATATCCTTAATATCAATTTCTTCACGATCGAGTAGAGGCAACTGATCTCCGAATTTCCTTGACCTGCACTTCTGCCTTACACAATCTGATGAGTTTTGGTGAAATATATCAGCTTTGGATTTGTTCTGTATGAGATATCCTAGGTTCGAATCCTGGGAGAATCACATGCTTTCATTAATTTAATTTGGGGGTTACTGGTGTTAAGACTGATGTTAAAAAATTATATATTATTTTGTGAAATGTGGTAAAGTTCTGTTTATTGATATTCTACAGTATACGATATTCAAAGAACATTATCATAACAAAATGATAGTAGCTAAATTTCACCATTGCAGACCAGTTTGTAAAGGCAGAAATGCAAGGAAGTATGTCTCATTTCTCAGAATGCAAATTGTCCTTTAAGTTGCACATTCGGGATCAAAAGATATGGAACACTTTGACAACTTTTTACTTTCAATTTCTCTCCGTTTATATATTAATGGGCTATCGGCATACCTAACAAAGCTTTAATATGAATTATTTGTTCCATAATTTTCTGGCATTGTTGTTATTGTTTCCAAAGCTGCCTGGCCGAACAGCCCCGAGTCCCTAAGGAAGGCCACAGAGTTATAATAATCAATGCTAAAAACTAGAGAGAAAACATAATTTGGTGTTGGGTGTGTTCCATGTCTTGATTTCCAGCGGTATTTTTTGGAGCTCTATTAAAACTGTTTTCTGAGCTTGGTGGTTGTTTCTTACAAATAATTTTAATGCAGTTATGGGAATGCCTATACAATCATTTACTGGATGAGGTAGCATGGTTGCTTTGCTTATTGAAAATTTTTGTTTGCTTTAGTGGCAGTGAGTAGCTGTTCAGAAATAGATGCTGACTGTATTAGTATTGGAAGGCTTTACTCATTGCTAAAGTAAGGCATCAAAGGGGTAAAAGCTATTACGACTAACTTGTTTTTCCTAAACGGAATACTATCATCTAATGATGGCAAGGATAAAATTGACTTGGTTGTCGTTTAGAATAATCTCGTTATTAGACTGACCAGCCTTTAGCAGGGGTTTATCAGGAGGATGAAAGGCATTGGAGATGATAATGATGGGTGGGAGTAGTAAATCTAATGCATAACCTCTGAAGAATAGAAGATTGGCATGGGTGGCTGTGAAATAACTGAAGATTTGTTTTCCTTGTGCAAATTAATGGGACCAAAAAACAAAGCCTACGTGTAACAAGTGTCTATTCTGTAGCAAATTGATAAGTCAGCCCCTGTAATATACGTTTGAGTCAAAATGCCTGGATATGTAAGTGTTTAAATGAGGGTAGTAGTACTGTAGTAATCGTTCCCTAGGCTGCCAGGCTGAACAGCCCCAAGTTTATAAGGCAGGCCACGGCCGAGTCAAGGTTTTCCCACAAGACTCAATGAATGCATATTGTGTTGTTGTTGTTGTTCGTTAAGCTGCCTGGCGTAAGCGGTTTTGGGCTATGTAGTCTTCCATAATGTATCCTGAATGGAGTCATCCAGTCTCTTATAACTCGGATGGGCTGGATGGTGCCCACATCGCAGCTTAGCCAGGTGGACTCTGTCCTCACGAGAAAGGAGGGTTTCTGAGGGATGGATTTCAGGGAGCCGTTCATGTAGCTGAGTGTTGCCTTTGAGTGGCTGAATGGATCTGTGACTGATCAATGACCGGCCGGCAAATGTTCCATGTGCACATCTGCCTGCTAGATAGTTGGCCAGCCATCCTTTTGTGTTGTTGTTGTTGTTCCCCAAGCTGCCTGGCCGAACAGCCCCAAGGCCCCGAGCAATTCCAAGGCCATAACCGAGTGCCCCCACAGAACCTTCCCCGCCGACTACAATAAAGCCTGGGTGACCGAAGCCACTCCATGGCGGGGAGCTGAGGAGGGTGCGGAAATGCCCGGGAAACCAAAGCCCCACCCAGGGCCCTGTGCCCCTCAGCAATTATGAAGAGAAAGTTGAGGGGCAAGGGAAAAATGTGATGCTTTGGCTTCCAATCTTGGTAGATTGGGAGGTCAATCCACGGAAGAGACGCCGTCACTTGAGATCTAGAAAATATATAAGTTAAAGGAACAGTCAGAGTAAGCTATGGGTATGGCAGAGATTGCTCAGCTCTCACTCTGATAGACCAGCCCATCACCACATGACTAGAACCCAATCCTCTCGGCATCAGCTAGGAAAGGCCCTAGAAAGCCGCCTTTGGCGGGGGGATTGCTCCCCTATTTCAACCCATTTCGGGGTTGGGAACCCGCCTCCTTTTGTGTTGTTGTTGTTGTTTGTGTTGAAGTGTTGATTTGTTCTTGGGTAGCTATAAGATAGATGTAGTGTAGGGGATATAGATTGTAGTGATAGATGTTCTTAGGTAGCTATAAGATAGATGTAGTGTAGGGGATATAGGTTGTAGTGAGAGATGTTCTTAGGTAGCTATAAGATAGATGTAGTGTAGGGGATATATGTTGTAGTGAGAGATGTTCTTAGGTAGCTATAAGATAGATGTAGTGTAGGGGATATATGTTGTAGTGAGAGATGTTCTTAGGTAGCTATAAGATAGATGTAGTGTAGGGGATATAGGTTGTAGTGAGAGATGTTCTTAGGTAGCTATAAGATAGATTAGTGTAGGGGATATATGTTTTAGTGAGAGATGTTCTTAGGTAGCTATAAGATAGATGTAGTGTAGGGGATATATGTTGTAGTGATAGATGTTCTTAGGTAGCTATAAGATAGATGTAGTGTAGGGGATATATGTTGTAGTGAGAGATGTTCTTAGGTAGCTATAAGATAGATGTAGTGATGGGGATATAGATTGTAGTGATAGATGTTCTTAGGTAGCTATAAGATAGATGTAGTGTAGGGGATATATGTTGTAGTGAGAGATGTTCTTAGGTAGCTATAAGATAGATGTAGTGTAGGGGATATAGATTCTAGTGATAGATGTTCTTAGGTAGCTATAAGATAGATGTAGTGTAGGGGATATATGTTGTAGTGATAGATGTTCTTAGGTAGCTATAAGATAGATGTAGTGTAGGGGATATATGTTGTAGTGATAGATGTTCTTAGGTAGCTATAAGATAGATGTAGTGTAGGGGATATAGGTTGTAGTGAGAGATGTTCTTAGGTAGCTATAAGATAGATGTAGTGTAGGGGATATAGGTTATAGTGAGAGATGTTCTTAGGTAGCTATAAGATAGTGAGAGATATAGTGTAGGGCATAAAGGTGTAAAAGTACAAATAAGGATGTAGGGAAGAAGGGGTCTGTCTCATATGGGCCAATAGGCCTTTAGCAGATTTCCATTTTTCTTATGTTCTTACAGCCTACAGAAGTGCAAACCACCAAGGATTATTATGAGTGGTTGCTAGAAATCCTAACAAATGGATCTTTACACTTAACACACCTTCACACTTTCTTTTGTCACATCCTTGCTCTTTGGAATAGTACTAACCCAGCACAAACTATGGTACAGTATATGTATATTCCTATATGATATCCATACTGGTATCCCTGGTTGCTTATGTTTTTAATTTGTTCATCGATAAAACAAAAGACATTAGCAGAATTAACAATGAATCATAATTTCCACAAAGGTTTAATAATGAAAAAGAGGTTATGCGGCTTGATATAATCTTGTTAATAACAAATAACTTGGCAATGATACTAGGAGATCCCATTTAGATTCTTAGCATGTTTTAGTATTAATATGCAACTTTGTAAGCAGTTGGTTCCATGTTTTAGTATTAATACGCAACTTTGTAAGCAGTTGGTTCCATGTTTTAGTATTAATATGCAACTTTGTAAGCAGTTGGTTCCATGTTTAAGTATGCAACTTTGTAAGCAGTTGGTTCCATGTTTAAGTATGCAACTTTGTAAGCAGTTGGTTCCATGTTTAAGTATTAGTATGCAACTTTGTAAGCAGTTGGATCCATGTTAAAGTATTAATATGCAACTTTGTAAGCAATTGGTTTCTTGACTTTGCATTGTCTGTGTTTTTTTGTTTGCTTGACATTAATTTATTACAATGCAGTGTATGCTATATTAACCCGGGAATTGCAAAGATCCTTCCTGAAGGTATGGAATCGGACTCATAACTTACGGATTAAGTACTGTGTATATTTTTCATTTTCACATGTAAAAGCATGTTGTTATAAGTAAGCATATTTTTATAGTGTGACAAACAGTACTATATTAACAGTATTTAATAAAGTTACAAGTAAATTTCATTTAATGTACCATACTACTGTACTTTGTGGATTAATGTTTGTTCTTTTATGCATCTTTCTGTAGTAAACTGTTAAATACTTTGCTATTGTTTGTACTGTATTGTGTTAACAGATAGAGTAAAATATATAGAGAGAGAGCAGTGGGGTAGTAGAACTGCAACTCACTCCCATTGAAACATAAAGAACAAATGTCAACACCCGTAATAAGCTAGAAAACACCTTATGCCATTTCATAACTGCATACCATTGCTTTTTTTTAGTTTACCCGACATGTTTAGCAATATTTTTAGGCTAATCTATTTCTATTTATTTCACTCCAACACCAAATACCTCCAATTAAATTAATGAAAGCATGTGATCCACCGGGATTCGAACCTGGGTCACCACATACAGATTTTTAAACACTATAACCATTACACCATCAAGACAGTTAGCCAATACATATAGGTCTGTTTAGTATAATTTCTTAATGTTTATGTGCGTCATTGGTCAGGCCGGAGACACCTCCCAGGTTTTTTGACAAGGAAATATATACCTCTCAACTCCATCCTTCCACCTCACTCTTGGTCTGTCTTCATCTCTGTCCTTCCACCTCTCACTCATATGGTACACTCTCTTAGTCAATCTCTTGCTTCCCATACGTTCCACATTACACTCTCCAGCACATCCACATCCATACCACAATGCTCTTTTACTTCCTGATTCGTCTCTATCTCTCCACGTAACTCCCCACAAACTTCTCAATGCTTTCAGCATTCCTACAACTCGCTTTCCCTGTTGTACCTTCTCCCGCACTTCATCCTCCATACTCCCCATCTTTCAATGCATAGATATGCACTGGTTTAGCCTCCAATATGTTGCTAAGCATGCTAGGTAAGCAAAAATAAGCATTGATATGTAGTTACAAAATGGTGTAAGCTACTAGCGTAATACGAGTGTTGATGTTGATGTTGATGCCAGCCGTCCGGCTGGCTCAGTTGATAGCGTGCCTGATTCCCACCTTGAAGGTCTCGCGTTCAATCCCCGCTCAGATTGAAAAGTTTTTCTGGGATACAGCCGGCGGTTACCATCTCCCCATGAGCAAAGGGAATGGGTAATGGTCTCTGGTAGACTAAAGAAAGCCAAGCGCTTGCGAATCCTCGAAGGAGGAGAGACGGGCGCTATATAAGTAACCAGAAGATTATTATTATTATTATTATTATATAAATTTCAATGAGAGCAAGTTGTGGTTTTAATGCAAAATGTGCCAGATGGCTATACTGTACATTATTCCTGTCACAATCGTTCCCTCCGAGGGTAAAACTGAGTGGAAAATCTTGTCATAGACTAGTTTTTCTTTGGTGTTGGTTTATGCTTTCATATACCCTTGTAATGCTTTTAATGCATGGCTATTGTAGTTACTGTATATACTGTACTGTCACAAGCCATAGTAAGTATACTGTATGCCTTTTTAAATCTTTGAACCATAAAGCCAATCTCTGAAGCTTTAATTATATTAAATAGCTTTGTGTTGTCTCTTGGCTGGGATCTAGATTAATATAAGTGTACAACAAGTGTTTGCTTATTCAGCGATTAATTGGTGGCCACCCCCCAAAACTTTTGGCTCAAGGTGTCTGGCAATAGATAGTACTGTATACAGTATTTATGGCTTGTGACTATATGATCGAGGGGTTTATGCTTGTTTTCTTTTGTGTGTTGCTTTGGGATAATTGTTTTTCTATGCAATAGTTAATGCTTCCTTTTGTATTTGCTAGTGTTCTTAAGTTACCATTGTTATTTCACGTTTGTAAATAGATTTGAAATGTGAACTTTTCAAATTTTATATTACTTTAGTATCCTTTTAGTTTGTTTCATCTCAATGTTATTGATAGATTCACATTAGCACTTTTAGCAGCAATTCTGGTGTGTTGTTGTTCCCCAGACTGCCTGGCCGAACAGCCCCAAGGCCCCGAGCAAGGCCAAGGCCATAACCGAGCGCTCCCCACAGAACCCTCCCTGCCGACCACAATAAAGCCTGGGTGACCGAAGCCACTCCATGGCGGGGAGCTGAGGAGGGGTGAGGAAACGCCTGGGAAACCAAAGCCCCACCCAGGGCCCTGTGCCCCTCAGCAATTATGAAGAGAAAGTTGAGGGGCAAAGGAAAAATGTGATGCTTTGGCTTCCAATCTTTGTAGATTGGGAGGTCAATCCACGGAAGAGACGCCGTCACTTGAGATCTAGAAAATATATAAGTAAAAGGAACAGTCAGAGTAAGCTACGGGTATGGCAGAGATCGCTCAGTTCTCACTCTGATAGATCAGCCCATCACCACCTTGGTTTATTGTTGTTACAGGTTACTATCTTCATAGTGAAGGTAAAATAGGCGCATATGAATAAGTAATAACTATATCATAAAATGACTATTATAGGCATGAATGGAGCATAATATGCTCGCCCAGGGGCATCGAGTTCAATACCCCCTGCTCGCCATTTATAGGTTAAGATCTGTATGTGGTAACCCAGGTTCGATTCCCGGGAAGATCACACACTTTCATTAATTTCATTGGGAGGAGTTTGGTGTTAGAAGTGAAATTAAGAAAAATTTGAAAAACTATAAAGTGCGAAAAGGAACGCCTTGAGATGGTTCGGCCATATGGAACGTATGGGAAGCGAGAGAATGACTAAGAGAGTGTACAAGAGCAAGGTAGAAGGACAGAGAGGGAGAGGTTGACCAAATGAGAGGTAGAAGAATGGATTGAAGAAGTATATGAGTGAAGGTGGTGCTAGATGGGAGTGGGGGCGTCGACTGACTGGAGACAGAGGTGTAGGGGGGCGTTTCGTTCGTGGCCACTCCTTCGGGGATCACGGAGTCCGGCAATAGATAGATAGATAGAGATTATTCAAATAGTTTTTTTTTTTTAGAGATATTTACTAGAAGTCAGTCAGTCAGGTCAGTCGCCAACCCTTACACCAGCGGCTCGCTGGTGTAGTGACTAGCGTCTTGGACTTCCACCCAGATGGTCCCAGGATCGCCCCCCGCTCGGCGCATTAAAGATTTTTCACAAGCACTGAGTCGTTAACGTCCCTCATGAGCAAGGAGATGGGATAGTAGTACAGGACCCCAATGGAAATAAGCCTAATCGGCCTTATTGGGCTATCCTTAGCTGGCTTAGCATGTGCTAGCTTTAAGAACTATTATTATTATTATTATTATTATTATTATTATTACAGTATTATTATTATTATTATTATTATTATTATTATTACTCCCACAAGGGGTAGGGAGGATCAGCAATTGCTGATCCATATGTAGGAATGAATTCTTTCGGTGGGATTCCCAGTCCCAACCTCCAGGGGCTATATGCGCCACAAAGTGACAGATGGTGGGGTCGCTACATCCCTACTATAGTCCGTTCATTCTAGGTTGGGCAGAAATCGTAACGCTTAACCTCTCATAACTCAAAAAGGACTAGAGTAATCGAGCTAATATTTCTACCAAATAAGAAGACTTGGATAGGGAATATGTGTATAAATTGACAGCTCATTTCCTCTAGCCCTTTTTGAGTTAGAAGTTAGAGATTACAATTTCTGCCAAACCTAGAATGAACGGACTTTAGAACATATTATTAATCTTTAAATTTGTAAAAAGCACAGTAAATATATTTTTGCTAATACTGTAATAGACTTCACTGCACCTGTCAACCCACTAACGTACCTTCTACACACTTTGTTAATGACACAATGGTACTCCTTCCAAAAGCCTGACCCCGCGTCGGCTGTGTACCTCTGTGTGTCGGACGGGCCAGCTGTGTCGCAATACGGCCTCCGGGGACTCTCCGCTCTGCCACCTACACTCCAGGGCTGCATCGCGGGCCTCCACACCAGTACGCTCCAGAAACTCCACTCCGGTTGCTTCGTAGATTGTGTTTACCTCCGTAGGGGGATATTTCTTCATAAGTCTTGTTCTGTCTTTTTTTTTAACCTCTCAGCTGCGCAGCCCCTGTAGTATACACCATACCCCTGTGCATAGGTATTTAGATACATTCCTCACTAAAATCGTTAATTTACCATAAATATATATGCGCTATTTTACGTTTAATATGAAGATTGTAACATGTTACAATGTCCTTGTCACTTGACATGTCATGTCATGTCCTTGTACATGTCACTTGAGGCATGCTATGCTTACAGGTACCTACCCGATAGCACTATCGTTAGTGAGTGCTGTACTGTATTTTATATATTATTTTGTAATAGTATAGATATCTTATCAATATTTGTATTTTGTACTATTGTTAATGTCTTGTCATGTTGCAAATTTGATTTTAAATAATATTTTGACATTTAACATTTAGTTTCTTTATTCATGCAGAGTTTAGTCAAATTTGCCAGAACGTCCCGGACTACCCAAACTTGACTACTTCCTTTAACGTGACGATAGTGCGTTGTTATATGTGCGATTAGTTTGCTTGGGAAACAGATTAACTTGCTCATGTAGTAATGTACACCCTATGTGGTGGATTGTGTTCTTTTATTTAATAATTTTCATTTTAGTAAGCGTTGTTTCCACATAGCGATTTTGATAATTTAATTTGACTTTATATTGTCCTTGTCCCAATTTTGGTTTGTTTAGTTTGCAAGTTTTACATTTTAATTTAACAACAATAAAACAAGTGGGAATAGTGTTTAGATGGTCAAAATCGCGAATAAATACGGAGCGGTCCAGTTATGAAATGTGGAGCAGAGCGAGGCAACCCCACCTCTCGCGAGGTCTGGTGAGAGACTGGAGGTAGCTGGGCTACTACTCTCTCCTCCTTCCACACCCCTCCCTTTCTACCTTGGAACCGGGTGGGGATTTTTGGCGCCATAAATAAATCGATAATTACAGGAATAAGAGAAAAATAGGTGATAATTGAGGGGGGGGGGGGTGACTTTGACAGATGTGAAGTGATATGAGGTATGGAGGGTAAAAAAAAAAAAAAAAAAAAAAAAAAGGAAAAAAATCAATCAAGTGCTACTGGGGCCTTTTAAATTTTTTTTTTTAGGCCTAGGATCTTAAGAGTCTCCCCGCAGTCGCCCAGTAAAACATCTTAAGTCTCCCTGCAGCTGTCGGGTTAATCTAAAAATTCCACTCGAGCCTGGATGCTCAACAAATTTATAGCTTTTCTTTTATAATGTAAAACTTGCAAAATAAACTAACCAAAACAGGGACGACACAATATAAAGACAAAAGAACTTATCAAAATCACTATGGGACATTGTAATTCTCGGGTCAGCAATACTCAAGATGGTTCCTGGACAACTCAACCAATAGACCATTTCATCCACTAGATTTCAACTGGTGCTCAATCAATCAAAGCCAATTCAATCCGTGTCAAATTTAAGTTTTTATAATGTAAAACTTGCAAAATAAACAAACCAAAACAGGGACGACACAATGTCAAGGCAAAAGAACTTTTCAAAATCGCTATGTGGAAATAACGCTTTAGCAAAATAAAATTTAGGAAAACTAAAAATATTTATATATATATTTTTAGAAATAACTTAAACCTAAAGTAAATAAATATACCGTATAAATATATGAATAAATTATATATCGTAAGTTCTCACCATATACTGTAGTAACTTTATAAATGTTACTAACTTTATAAATGTTTTTGAGTAACTAGGCCCAGTTATATTATTGTCATCTAGATATTGTATATCTTTGTAGAGTGTTCTTCTATTATTGAGAAATTCCACTTTTGTTCTTTTGCCTTTTGGTTGCCTTTACATCTTTAAACCATTGCAGCCATCTATTTCGTTTATTAAGTGTTGATTTCCTTTTTGGGGGTCTGTTTCTTCACTAATGTATATAAGGTTTTATTTCTTTGCTTATCTTGTTCTTCATTGTTGGCATTCTGTTTCTTTGTCCAAACAACCACGTTGAAATTCCACTTCAATTCTATCATAGATTTAATTATGCCATAATGTTCTTGGAAATTCCATTTAGAGTTGTTAGTAGACCTTCGTCTATGGAAATTCCATTTAGAGTTGTTAGTAGACCTTCGTCTATATTTTATGCTAATTTTTTGTTTTAAAGTTTAACCAGACCACTGAGTCACAATAAGAGAGACTCTTAGGGCTGGCCTTTGCTTATACTGTAGTATGATATTGTATTTAAATCTTATTTGGTATAATTATAGGTATAGCATTGTTTCCTTACATGATGGCAATTGTCTAATAATTCCACTATAATTCCTTCATAAACCGGGTTCCATACAGAGTTTATACTGTGTTGATTAGTTGTTTTGTCTTTTTACTGTTTGTATAAGTTTTGGTTTGTATATTTTGCAAGTTTTACATTATAATTGTTTATGCACGTTTCATTCCGGCTCTGAGTGGGTTGCTCTATTTTCGTATTTTTAGTTTTAAGCCATCAGATACTCTTTTAATTTCTTGGACAGACCTTGTCCTTCATCTTTAACCCTTAAAGAGCGGCTCGCCACATAAGTCGAGTTGAAAAAACAGGCAAAAAACGGGTGAAAAAAGGGTGAAAATCGAGTGAAAATGAGTGGGATAGTAATGATCCATACGTCCGATATCTGTGGCCTCCCGGCTCACACTAACTCCAGTTCCCCCACCGCGCGAGAGGATCACAGTGTAACCAATAGTTCGCTAAAAGTGAGCAAGGTAGCAAAATCTGCTAAACTTCCATCTTCGAGGTAACACTGTCAGTGCTCCACGAGTGCTACGTAGCTGTATCTTACGTCATTGTGTAGCGATTTCCACCTAGTTTTCGACGCAATACAGTTCCTTTCATACTGATGGTTGATATAGCTGTCAGAATGGCCTGAAAAGGCCCAAAACGGCCACAGAGGGCCCGCTAGACGAGGTTAAAGAGTGTCGTTTCCCATTTTAGATTTGGTTTTAATTTTCTTTTATATTTAATAATAACTACCTTGACTGTCATATAGAAATACAGTATTGCTCCATTATTGTTCTTTATTCCTGTTCATACTAATTCTTCATATTTGTTTATTCTACTTTGTGTCAGAACTGTTTCTATCCTGTATCTTAATAGGGTGCTGTATTATCCTTTGACTCTAATTCTTCCGTTATGCCATACAAATATTTAGAGAACTTCACTCCAGTTCTTTCATAGATTCTTTCTTGATCTTTATTATATATTGGGTACTGTTTTTTCAATGTGTTTGATGATATTTCTTTGTTGCTCTTCTTCTTTTTGTGTATCTATCTATATACTCTGGCACATGCCCTCCCCCCCCCCCCCCCTTTTTGTTTTTATTGGGGTGTGTAGGGTCCTATATTTTACTTTACACCTTAACTTTCATTTGCAAAGTGCTGTTTACCATAGACGGCCCCTTATTCTCTGTAAAGTGATTGTTTCTGCTTATACAGTCGATCTTGCTCTTTTTCGTGTCGTTTCTTCATTGTTCTTTCAGGTTTTTTCTTTTTCTATGGGCCTTCCTTGTCTGTGAAGCAAAAATCCCACTTTTACAATGCTTGCGTAAACCTTGTTATTGTTCTCTGATCTGTAGCAATGTTCTAAAAATAAATGTGAAACTCCACTGGATTTTTTAAAGATTTTTCTTTAAATATATAACTTTACATTTTATTTCCAATTCTGATATGCCATATTTGCTGGCATAAAAGGAAACTTTTCCCCCATAAAATTGATCCCCTAAATCACCGTTCATCCTTCACTCCAACAAATACCTTTTATATGTTCAAAATGATGTGTTTGCAACCAATTTTTACAATCCAGAGAGTACAGTAGATAGATTTTTCTCATGGGGCAAGAAAATCACTGGCACAGGTTCTACTCTCGTCGAGGGGGATTCCTAGCCCCTTGTCCCCAGAAGGAAAAGTAGGACAGTAAAGGAGACAGACAGAAATGGCTAAGGTTAGGTAGAGGATGCCAACCAAACCTCACTCTGGATAGAACCAGCCCTCACCCCTTCTTTGCCATAAACATTTGTTTTTTACCTGGTAATATGGTATTGCTTATCAGCCTCATCTATCTATCTATCTATCTATATACTCAGGCACATACCCCATACCCCCCTGTTACTACTCTTCTTGGCGTGGTTGGGGGGCTTCGGGACCGGTGACTGGGGCTTCATGGGGGATGGTTATGGTCATTTCCCTTCCTCTCTCTCCTCGAGCTTTCGTCGTCAGCTTGACTAATTTTGAGTAGTTTTTCCATTTCTCTTTCTGTTTTTCCCCTTGTATTCTTATTCTTTCCCATTCGGTTGTCGTCGGGCAACCTATATCTCATGTCTCCCTGGCCTGGCTAGGTAGTACACTCCTGACCTGATTAGTCAATTTGGTTGCTGATGTAGCCCAGCTGACTTTATTCCATTCGGTAATGCATTTTTTGCATCTCGCTGTGATTTTTGTTATACCTTAGTCCTGATATTTCATTCTTCGCCCTTGATCACTTCTTGGTTGGTGCTGCAGTGTAGCAGTTCTTGCCTCATCCTTCGGCCCTGCCCTATAAGAGCTCTGATGTGGAGCTCATGTGGTCCGGCTGAACTGATGAAATGGCGAGAAATGTCTGCGTGTCTTCACCTTCCTAGATTTGTTCACCTTCTGCCCTTCCCTATCTATCTTGACTTGATTAGTTGTCCATCTTGATCAAATCCTTCAGGCCAGCCCTATGCGAGTTCTTTTGTGGAACTCAGTGGTCTGGTTAAACTAATATACCGGTAATAAAAAAACAAAAAAAACATATCCCATAGCTGGGGGTGGCCGACTCGAGACAGAGCATACCTACCCCTTATTGTCAATGGGAATACCAAAGTGCCTCTATTTTTTTTTTCTATCCTGCTGATGCTTGCAGTAATGGTTATCTTATCTTAGGATGGGATTTAAGAGTACTGTACTGTACCAGATATTTTGACATGAACTACAGTATTTCTTAAGACTGTAAGAAGGTTTCTTTGCATTTTAGTTAACTTATCGTATTCTTATTTTAAACTTTGGTGATTAATATCTCGTCTCATCCTTTACTGTTGTGAAGCATAGCATTTACATATTACTTGAGATTTCTAGTATTACACTCTATAGGGCACCAGTTATTACTTTAATATAATTTTAATTTTATAAGAGCTAAATTAAATGGGTAAACAAGAACACCATCATACAGTACTTATCATAAAATCATGCCAATGTGTATCTGATACCATTGAGACCGATGTGAAAAAGAACTTTGAGAAGTTGACAGAATGTCTGGGAGCCTGGAAGCAGTTTCTGCCATGGCCAGCCCTTTTGGGGGCGCTTCCTCTGGAAGCGGGGTGTCTGATTGATGATGATGATCACAGAATGGGAAAAACACAATTTGAGAAGGAGTAGTTTATTGACCTGACGATTTTACAAGCAATGCCTCAGTAAAGTGCTCCTCCTCAAATGTTTTTTTTTTATCCATTGAAATTGATGTATGTTGCCTTTGGAATGTTAGTACCGGATTAGATGTTATTTAACCCTTACTGTACCGGCGACGTCTTTTTTATTTTACGCTAGATATATTTAGAGGATTTGTGCAGTCTAACACAATCACTGCGGCACTTGTCATATGACAATTTCTTGGCCTGCACTGTACCATACGGGGGTTTTGGACTAAAAGTGACCTTCATTCCCTGCACATTTTCATGTTTAAACAAGAGCTAGAATGTATTTCAATGATATATCCATGAAAGTAGAGGAATAGCCCTTTCCAATGACACCTGAATCATGTCTACGACCACTGATTGACGTGCAACAATATTGCACAGACGAGGCTAAATCGGTAAAAATTAGCGGGTTTGAGCGGTTTTCGCTATCCCCAAGTCTGTAAGGAAGCTGGAGATGTCTCCCACTGACACCAGTGTCCGCCCCGACACAGCTTGGATGGGACGGACCCGCGCTGTTTAGACTCGCTTGCCTGCCTCCCAGGCCTTGTACTATGCATATTTTTGGCGATTGTCATATGACAATTCCCGCAGTTATATCCATATTTTTTTAAATAGGAGCCCGCAGTCATTGAGTTAAAGGTGAATTACATAAGCTGCATACCTCGTAAGATGTATATTTTGTATGCATCAAAACATTAAGGATGCTCAGGTTTGTGTATAATAAAGTAAATTTAAGTTAGTGAAGAAAACAAATATTAAACAGTTTAATATCTGGCGGTGTCTGATAGTTGACTGGCTTGCAAATTTCCCACCTTCCAGTATTGTGATGACGTCATAAATCCCGATAGTTGTCAGGCAACAGAAATTTACCTTTAACTTGACCCTATTTATTTTATATGTTAGGGGCAAATTTAAGGATATTCCCAATAATGGTGTATTACTAGAGCATTTAACATTCTGCTAGATAACTTGTCTCACTTTTTTATCATCTTTGTGTAATTCACCTTTAAGAAGGCTCTGTGGTAGTTAAAAGGGTTAAGGGAGATGGTTTGAAGGTTGTTAATTGCTGGAGGTCCTTTTTAACTAAATAAAGTTGTCTTAATATTAGCCCGAATAAAGTTAAAAGGACGTCGCCAGTACAGAATGCATTAGAATGGTTTTAAAAGCCCTTTTTTTATATACCGGTATATATATATTTTTTTTAGCATGAACTTGAGGTACTAATGTTCTGGTGAAGTTAAACCCTTTCTGTACTGGTGACATCCTTTACATTACTTTCTGGCAACTATTAGCTGATATTATTCAGCTTAGGAAGGATGTCTACCAATTGAAGGGCAACAGACTATCTCAATTGATCCTTTAAGCTACAACATATCCTTCCTAAGCTTTATAAAATTGTCTAAATATAGCTAGAATATAGTTTAAAGATGTCGCTGGTACAGAAGGGGTTAGTTGCACAAGAGTTTTAGGTATGTATTGATGATGGCAAGAAAATGGTTCTATGTGATAATTTTAGTTCTTATGAGTCAATATTTTAATTAGGTTTATTTTCTGATATGTAAAATTTATGTCTTTGGGTTATAATAAATATTTTATAATGACATTTGTATTTACTTATTTTTCATATTCCTTTCTCTTTTCTATTGTAAACAACTAAATAAAGAAGTGGGGTATGTACCAGAGTACATTATATATATATACTGTACAGTAGATAGATAGATTGACTTATTTTGTTTATTCCTTTTTCTTTTCTATTGTATTGTAGGTATTTTTATTTGTAGGGGTTCCTAGTTAATTGCCAAGTTTTGCTAATTATATAAATTGTAAAGTTTACAAGCATACTTAGTCTTGCTAAATGTCAGATTTATTATAATATTCTATAAACAGTGTGCAGGAAATTATGATTTGAATAATTATGGAAATTTACTTATGTATGTATGCGTACTCAGGCTGGTGGAAGCCGACTCGAGACAGAGCCCAAACAGGGACAACACAACACAACACAAAACCAAGTACAAATTCACATGCATCTAGGTCTCTCAGGAGAAGACCCAGAGACCCAGGCCCATTTGGGGTCCCCAGCAAAATATTCCCAGGTTCCAGACCTCACAGAGAGGTTCCTGTCTCAGCAGGCAGATATACAGCTATGCTATACCACCACAAGCCCGCCCACCACTCATCCAGGCATGACCCTTCATATATACCCGCTCCCCGGTCCAGGCGCCAGACGGACTAATTAATTTGAATCTAGTTTTATATATCCTAAAAGTGCCAGTTCTTCTAGAGGAATTCATTAGTGCTTGGATCATAATACATCAATGCACTAATAACAACAGCATCACTATATATTTAATGCAGAGATGGCACCAACTAAGTTTTTGCGTCATCAACTCGGCCAGACCAACACAGATCACTACTTGCCACACTCGACATTAGTAAAGCCTTCGTTGTCATCCCCCGCCACAACCTAACAAACAAAATCACAACACAAACATGCAGAACAATACAAAAAGGTGGCTGGCCAACTACCTAGCAGGCAGATGTGCACACATCATTTGCCGGTCAGTCATCTAGCATCAGAAGCTTCACAAACTAAATCCCGCAAGGATCTGTCCTGTCGCCTGCACTCTTCAATCTGTACATGCATGATATACCTACACCCCACGCACCCCAAATAAATATAGCTTCCTACGCAGACGACGTAACGCTCATTTACACACCAAGACCCAGACACAGCAACACTTCTTCAACCCTATCTCAACACACTACATGACTGGTGCACTACAAATGGCCTCAAGTTGGCCCCAGCCAAATCCACCGCAACCCTCCTCACAAACTGGACAGCCGAATACTTAAGCACCCCACCATAAACAACACCTCCCTAACACTCTCACAAAATCCTAGGAGTAACATATGATACACTAATGACATTCAAACAACCTATCACAAACATAAAAAAATAAACTGACACCCAGACATAACGCCCTCAGGTCACTTGCCCACACAAAATTTGGACACAACACAGAAACTACCACCACAGTATACAAACAATACATAAGATCAGTGATGGAATATGCAAGCCCTGCCTGGGCTTCTAACCTAGCTGAAATACATGACAAGACCTTGCAGACTGTTCAAAATATAGCACTAAAAATCATCACAGGCTGCACAGCTACTACACCTACGATTGACAACAAAATGGGGCGAAATGTGTTACAATCGTCAAACTAATAGGCTAAACACCTTAAAATGTCAAAACTAATGGGGGCTAAACACTAGGGAGTGGTCCAGAAAACCGGCCTATCTCCCCTAAAGGTTGGTGGAGAGGTGGATGCCAAAGTATTTATAGGAAGACACTGGTTGTTGTTGTTCCCTAAGCTGCCTGGCCGAACAGCCCCGAGTCCCTAAGGATGGCCATGGCCATGGTCGGGCTTTCCCACAGAGCTCTCAAGGAGTGTAGATTATGTTGTTGGCATAAGTGATTGTGTGAAATGCAGTCTTCTAGGATGTGTCCAATGGTATGGGGTGCTATGTTATATCCCGGGCAGGTGTCGTCGACGGAGTCATCCAGTCTCTTCTGATAGCTCAGAAGAGATGGATGGTGCCTACATCTCAGCCTGGCCAGGTGGACTCTTTCCTCACGAGGAAGGGAAGATTCAGAAGGGTGAAAGACACTGGTTGTAATAGTTGGTTGTGTTGTTGTTGTTCCCCGGGCTGTCTGACCGAACAGCCCCAAGTTACCGAGCAAGGCCATAACCGAATGCCCTCACATTACCCTCCCTGCTTTACCACTAAGAATGCCCAGGTGACCGAAGCCGCTCCCAGGCGAGGAGCTGAGGAGGGTGCGGAAACGCCCGGGACACCGAGGCCCTGTGCCCCTTAACCCGGTAAGCGCTAAATAGACCTAGGGGCTAGGGTAGTTATTTGTGCATTTCTAGCCTTGGATTCTGACATAATTCGTTATATTTACAATATAGACCATTATTTGTTTTCGGTATGCTTTTATTTTACATATATGATGTATATATGAACCTTCAAGAGTGCTAAAATAAGTGGGAAAAGCATTTGGGTGGTGAAAAACGAAGATATTGGCCACCCGGTCGTAATGTCAGGCGAGAGAGAGCTACAGGCAACCCTCCTCTCTCGCTGTCTGTGAGGTAACTGAGACGAGCGGGGCGGTGTGGGCTGGTGTCTGGGTGTTACATATCGATCTTTTCTGCAACCCACTTGTGCTACATTATCGCGGGAGAGAAAAATAACCGATAAATGATGATAATAAGAGGGAAAATAGGTGATAATTGAGGAGGGGAGGGAGGGGGGAATAAGGTGGGGAAGGAGGGGAGGGGGGTGGGTGAGATTTACATGGATGAGTACTGGAGGGGAATTATCTCACCTAGAGACAAATTTTTTTTTTTTGATAGGCCCTTTTTTTTTTTGGAAAGCTTTTTTTATGGTCTTGCTTCCGTGAGGCCTATCGCGTTCCCTATAGGAAGCCTTCCGTGAGGCCTATCGCGCTTGCCGGGTTAACAGTTATGAAGCGGCGGGTGCCCAACTCCGAAAAGGGTTGAAATAGGGGAGCTATGCCCCCGCCAAAGGCGGCTTTCTAGGGCCTTTCCTAGCTGATGCGGAGAGGATTGGGTTCTAGTCATGTGGTGATGGGCTGGTCTATCAGAGTGAGAACTGAGCATTCTCTGCCGTACCCATAGCTTACTCTGACTGTTCCTTTTACTTATATATTTTCTAGATCTCGAGTGACGGCGTCTCTTCCGTGGATTGACCTCCCAATCTACCAAGATTGGAAGCCAAAGCGTCACATTTTTCCCTTGCCCCTCAACTTTCTCTTCATAATTGCTGGGGGCGCAGGGCCCTGGGTGGGGCTTTGGTTTCCCGGGCGTTTCCGCACCCTCCTCAGCTCCCCGCCATGGAGTGGCTTCGGTCACCCAGGCTTTATTGTGGTCGGCGGGTAGGGTTCTGTGGGGGCGCTCGGTTATGGCCTTGGCCTTGCTCGGGGCCTTGGGGCTGTTCGGCCTGGCAGCATGGGGAACAACAACAACAACAACAGTTATGAAGGGAAAGTCGAGAAGAAAAGGAAAAATGTGACGCTTTGGCTCCCAGTCTGCCCAGTTGGTTGTGTAAAGTGTAGTTGTTCATAATGGGTGATTAGGAGTGGGTAAAATGGAGGCGTTTACATTTATCGGGGAGGAAGGACATCTGCCAGGTGTTTTTCCACTGTTCAAGGGTGTCTAGGTCATGCAGGATGAGTTTAAAGTCATCAGTCTTTATGGGCCTAAATACAGGTAATAAACTCGTCAGCGAAAATTCTAGTAGAAGAATTAGGTGTCGAAAGAGGAAGGCCATTGATATACAGAAGGAAAAGAATTGGACTAAGAATGGTGCCCTGGGGGACACCAGAAGAGACAGAAACAGAGTCTGATGAGCCATCAAGGAGTACAACTTGAGTTCTATATATAAGAAAATTAGTGATCCAGTGAAGAGTAGGTCCTGTAATGCCGTATTTCTGGAATTTTTGTGTTAATCTTTTGTGAGGAACTTTGTCGAAGGCTTTGTCGAAGTCGAGGACAATAGCGTCAACCTGTCTTTCGTCTCGTCGATCTTTCACATCTTTACTACAGTATTTCCTTTACTACCCTCTCTAACTTTCTTGACCGCTTTCCAGAACAGTTTCTTACACTCCCTCCATTTTACACTTAGATTCCTTCCAAATTCCTCATCTGCTCTTCTCTTACTTTCCTTCACTACTCTATTCATCACTCTTTTTCTCCAAGTACCTCGCTCTTTTCTGTCTCTCCAAATTTTCGTTCCCTCTACTTCCCAACCACTCTCTATACGCTTCTTCTTGTCTTCAACAGCTATTTTTACCTCTTCAGTCCACCACGCTGTACTCTTCACTCCCCTCCCTCTTCTCCTTACTCCACACACCTCCTCACATGCTGCACATATCTCTTCCTTAAACACTTTGCTCACCTCCTCCACTTCCTCCATACCCTCCAGGTCAAACCTACCCAGTCGTCTCACTACTGCTCTCTTGAACTCTTCCCTGATCTCCTCCTGTAACCTCTCCACCCACTTCGCCTTCCTCCAGCTCTCCTCACCCACTTCTTTTGTATCCAAATTTTAGCTACTATTACATAATGGTCAGAAAAGAAACTCCCCCCATTTCCCCTATACACCCTAGCATCCAGCACAGAATTCTTCATTCGTTCAGCCACACATATAGTGTACTGTTACGATCCAGGTTCTCAAAGACACAGGGCTCTTCAACATTGGACTAGATAATGGCAAAATGCAACAACGGTAACACTAGATCCAACCCCTGCCTTAAACACTGGAAAACAAAACACCATTACCGCCCTGAGTCGTGCCTGGACCACGAGGTATCCTATGACTCGGTAACTGGTGCACACACACTAGGCTGATGCTCGATGAAACAGCCTATTCTCAAACAGCAAAAGATTACTCGTTTAGGTTACACAAAGAAAAGATAAGTAACGTGATTAATTAACGTTACGGTAGATACTCAAATAACTGGCACTCCTGTATTAAAGAAAGTGCAATGCTAGTCCTGCAACATCAACTGGAAACTTCTGAAATAAGTCTGATGCTGGGAAGATGTTCGTAAAGAATCTTGAACAATTATAATGCAGAATACGGGTCACAATAAATGCTAGGACATATAGTAATAATAGGCAGGCGAATAATAAAGACTGCGCAAAGGTAGTAATGCTCGACAACTAAAGAAATGCTTCGTGACACAACGCAACAGCCTACTAGGGTTGTGCAACTCAACAACAACCTCGGCTCAAAAGTGCAGTGAATAATAAAGTGGCATACATATAATAATGGGGGCTTATCTCTAACCAGTGTCTGCTCAGTTAATAAAGTCTAGCTGGGGTATCAAGGCAGGGCAACAATGGGTGAGCATGCGGCTCGTAGCCTAATGTTGTCCGAAGGTGGTATAATGAAGATTACGTTATATGACGGGGATGCTCTCTTGATAAATCTAGGTCTCTAGTACCTAGTTCTATCCTGGCGATCCCTCAGAAGTCAACACAAAGAGGCAGCACTATGTTGTGAGGGATAGGCTATGGCCCTCTCACACCACAGCGCTGTGCTCGCAAAAGTAAACCCACCCGAAGACAACTTAGGCTCCCACAGTACCTGTCGATGTCGTGCAGGGCTTAGCTAACACTGCACACATCGGAGACAACGACACAGTAACCTTACCCCTAGTCTAGCTTTAAATAACCCAGCAGAATCACTCAAGACCTGCCAGGGAGACATATACCGATCTACAACCTTCCCAAGAGAGGACACACACGGAAAAGTCCGTCTCTCCAAACCTCATTAAAGCCTAATACATGGAAATATTTGAGAGCTTCGCGTACAATACGACTGGCCGACGGTGAACGTCTATGCTGAAACCAGAAGGGATGTTGAGTTTAATAAAGATTAGAGAATGAGAAAGGAGAAGTCGAGAGAGAGAAATAGTATGCAAAGTGGCGAGTATGGGGGACAGAATTGCAAAGGATGTAGACGATACGCGTGTCAGGCCAGCTCTGAGCTGGTAAAAAACACGAGGCCGCGATGAGCAGGGACTAGTTGACCACCCGGCTGCCAACGCCGTCAGCGCCCAAGCGGGCCGCGTGATAGCTCGCCCCGCTGCCAGGTGTACCCCGTCACCCTCTCTCGCTCGCCTCTCACACAAGCAACATTTATATTATAGCGAATATAAAATACAAGGCGCGGTCACAGACCAAAACAAAGACCATTTCTAGACTGTCTGTGGCAACACAACACTAATAACATAAAGCAGATCATTCTAGGACAACTGTAGCCCATCCCCCCATCCTGGCGAGCGCTAGCGAGCTGCAATGCCCCACGCAACCATTCTGCTAGCGCCGGGAGGCGTCACAGTACAGTATAATCAATCAGTGCCCTTCGTTTCACCACTTTCTCATCCTTCCTCCTCCACACCATTTTCCATGTGTACCTGTTTATCATTCTGTGTAGGAAGGTGGTGTTGGCTATCCACAGCCTCCTCCTCACACACAGTCTCAAGTGCACTACCATTCCCATTCACCTCTGACGGTATACCCCACCCTCCCAACACTCCATCAACTTTCCTATCACCCACCTTCTCATTCATATCCCCAATCAGGAATATTCTTTCGCTCTTGCCAAACTTCTCCAGGCACTCCTCAACATTCACCCAGAACTCCTCTTTCTTTCTTACAAGTTTATCCTCTGTCGGAGCATACTCGCACATAACCATCCACGTTTGTATTCCTACTTTCATTCTTACCCACACAATCCTTGCACCTACAGAACCAGTCTCTTACGCACTCCTTCCATTTGTTACTTATAAACAAACATTCACCTTCTTTCACTCCCTCATTCTCATTCACTCCAGCACACACATCTATTCCACATTCCCATTCTCTCGCACATGTACCCTTCCATTTGGTCTCGGTCATTCCGCATACATCCAGCCTGGCATTCACTAACACTTCCAGGACCTCTCTCTCTTTTGTGTCCTCATTCATGCCTATTACGGTCCAAGTCGCAATCCTTAGACAGTCCATGGTTGGTCGAAGTTCGTCAACATTAGGTCCGTCCAGTTCCGAGGCCATTTGTTTGTTATTCGTTGCTGTAGATATTTTTACAGGTGGAGGTTCGCAAGGCCACTTACCTACTCGTAAAAAATGTAGCGATAATATTGAGCCAACTTATGAACGATGAGAAGTACCCAGTAATTACTAACATAATGACTCAGTTGAGGTTCTTCTCTCTCATGTTTAGCCCCATTGGTTTGGAGATTTTAGGACATTCATCCCATTTTTTTGGTCATTTTAAGACCTTTCGTGTCATTTAAGTGTATTTTATGCTGGTGAGTGATGGCGAGCGATGGCGAGCCTGTCATTTAGGAGGAACCTGCCTTAGGCCGGGATATTTTTCTACCAAAAGTTATACAAATCTATCTCGAAGGGGGTATGGGGGGTAACTTTTTAAGCAGCTTGATGGAGGTATAGGGAGCAAACTTTAAACAAAATATATATATATATATAATAATAATAAAAGTATTAAAAACATATAAGAAAGTATAACTAAATATTTCCCATTAATTTGAACAGGGTCTAGGATAGAATTAACTCCTTCTGTACCGGCGATGTCTGTTTAATTATATTCTGGCAACTATTAGACAATTTTATTCAGTTAAAAATGGGCCTTCAGCAATTAACAGGCTTCAAACTATCTCGCTTAACCTTTTTAATACCACAGATCCTTCTTAAACTGCACAAAATCTTCTAAATATTGCTAGAATGATATTAAAAAGACGTCGCCGGTATAGAAGGGGTTAATCAATTTAGAATGTGTATGGTAGGACTGTATGCAGATTTCCATAATAGTTATTGTGACGCACCCAGTGCGTAGCAACGTAACCTGATTGTACTCCTTGGTACTCCACTGTACCGTCACGGACCGTGTACCATGCTGGCTGCTTATATTGAGTGTGACAACGTATAACTATGTTCTTTGTATCTCTGCAAAGGTCTCGTCATTTGCTAACCAGTGGTGGGTTTTGTTTTAAGCCATGTCGAGACCTTCCATTTAATATGTAGTATCAATAGAGAAGTTGATAGATGAGATGATAGGAATTCAGAGAGAGAGAGTGAGTTAGACTTCAGAGCGAGAGGGTAGCGGTGCGCCACGCTGCCGGGGGGGTGGTTGCCAGACGTATGGACCGGTTGGCAGCCCTGCGCTTATAGCTGGGTGCGACAGGGTTGGTAGTACATTGCCGCCTGCATACGCTGCCGGGCTGCCCATGTTGTCGTACTGCACATTGCATGGAGGCTCGCTGTGTGTTCCATGATCAGGTTGCCTAGAACCTTTGAGATTCTAACATCCCTTGCCCTCTCTCCCAATTTCTCACGGTTGCACTCTTTCTCTCTGACGACATTACTCTCATTTCATTCTTCTCTCTATTTAAATGCATACCCTTCCCTTGAGGTCCTAAAGGAGTTTCAGCACTCACCTCTCGTATTACTCTTAGGACAAGCATATATTTACATGTATTAGATTTAAGGGGTTAATGTGAACAGCGATCTTCTTGATGAGGATAGTTGGTGAACGTTCTACATGTTCACGAGTTATATGCCCAGCTCATCATCCAATTTGTGACTAGACTAGTGCCATGTGTAAGAGCCCGACCATGCCCAGGAGTTGTCTGTAGAGGGGTGAGGACTTAGCCCTGATTTGCCTACCGAGCCAGGAGCGAGTGCAGTACCAGACTACAGCTCGCTCGTAGTGCCGGTATAGTAGAGTAACGTAATTTATCTGTCCTTGTGTTCTCTGCAGTCTTTTCCTGGGTTCTCGCTTTCGGTGCTGGGACTCGTTGTTCCTGTGACTTGGCCTGCTAGCTAGAACACATGGGGATGATGAGTGGGTTGTATCTTTATTTTACTATGCATTGCAGCTCTCTTTAAGTTTATGTATGTAACACTTTACAGTACACATTACTCACACACAAGACAACACTATTAATACTTTCATGTATCAATTAACTGCACTGTCGTTTTGCTGCTGTGTCCGGAGTTCCGTTGCGTAGGGCGCATACGGACTCAGAGGGGAGACAGAGTGAGAGAAGCGAAGTAGCCTATGCGGTAGTAGGCTACCGGCGCAGTACTGTTGCCTGCAACCTTTTAGTTATTCCAAGTATAGATTCATTATTACAATAAGTGACTACTATTTATGTTCCTTCCATGTGTATTATTAGGTATCTACTGGATCATGAACATCTTGTATGCTACATGCTAGTGCATGTTAGTAGGGGACAGTTATTCTAGTGCACGCGCTTTCAAGTAGGCGTGTACATTTGTCATTTAGCATTTCACTGTCATACCTTTAGCCTGCTTCTATTCTACATTATTAGAGGCTTAATATTAACGTAGTTTCTTGAGTATTGCATTTCTTTAGTAATAACGTAACCTATAAATGTCTGAGGGAGTTTAGCCTCATAGCCTACCCCTGTTGTACACTTTCGCCGAGTTAAGGTACCTCGTTACCATAGACGATAACTCTGTAGGGCGTTGGTGCTTTTGTTGTCTGGAGCATATAGTATTTGGGACTGGAATCGAGCGTGTCGTTGTCACATAAGCCATTTCTGTCCTACGATCAAGAATCCCGAATATGTATTGCCGATCCAGCCGTAACAAAATGGCGACCTTGCACAAGATTCAGTAGTATCCTATCACATGTTTTTTGGAGAACTATTCTATGCTACCTAGTAGAGCTGGCTAGAATTTTCTTGCATATTGGAGGAATTTTTATTGTGTCATTATTGTATTGGTGGACTTGCAGATTGTTTCGTTAGGGGTGTCTAGAGTAGAGTCATTCAAGCATCTTTAACATTTTGTGAGTCGAGACTGCAATTAGTAATAAGCACTTCTTTTTTTTTATGAACAGCAATTGTATAACCAGCACTATGTCTAATGACTCATCATTTACGGGGGAGGATAACACGGTACAGCCTAGTGACCAGCAAGTACAACAGATGTTTAGGGAGGGGAGTGTTATAAGTGGAGAGAGGGATGCCCGGGCATTTTTGCAGACACCTTTGACCGAACAGCGCCTGCAGGCTATTGATTGTTACGGTCTTCGCTGTTTAGCCACGGTTTTGGGGCGGGACTGTCCTGACAGTTGGCCCAAGAAGAATTTGGTGGCATGTTTGTTGGGTGATGGCGATGGGGCGGTGGGTGGAGTGGGGTCTTGGGGGGTTCCCTCCAAGCCTCCATTCCACTCTACCCCTGAGCTGGGCCCTCAGCCAGCGAGTCTTAGCACGATGCAGCAGGAGGGTTCTCAAGGGCAAGCTGGCTTACCCGTAAACACGTCTCGGTGTGGATCCCCCATTTTGTGCTCTCCCCCCCAGGCCTGTCTCCTGAGATGTTATTTCAGCTAGAACTAGCTAAGTTTAAGCTGCAGGAGACTCAGATACAACAGGCTAGTATAGAACGCATAGAGGTTGCTAGAATCCAAGCCAATCAGGATGCAACCAGGTACCAGGCTGAAATGGATGTCGAGAAGTCTAGAGTAGAGACCACGGGGCGTCATCTCGGTGGTGGGCACCGGGTTACAGACTCACTTTCGCATTTAATTAAGTTAGTACCCGCATTTGATGAGACAGCAGTGACTGAGTTTTTTGCTCGTTTCGAAAAGAAGTGTCGTGAGTATGACTGGCCGGAGGTTAAATGGGCAGCATTAGTTTCATCACGTCTAGTGGGTAAGGGGTTGAAAGCCTACGATGCACTGTCACTGGACGAGAGTGTAGTGTATGGACTGGTGAAGGAGGCTGTGCTCCGGGCCTACGAACTGCAACCCGAAACTTATAGATTGAAGTTCCGTGGCGTGAATAAGAAGAGCGACGTCAGTTTTATGGAGCACGCACGGGACTTAACAGATGCATGTAATAACTGGTTTCGGTCCGAGCACGCAGAGTCGGCTGAGGAAATTAAGCAACTTTTCTATCTGGAACAGTTTTACCAATGTACTGGAACCGATCTAACGCTGAACATTAAGGAAAAATGTCCCAAGACAGTAGAGGAGGCTGCCAAGATGGCAGACTTCAGATTATCATTGATTCGTGGTTGCGGTGCCGCTCAGAGGGCTGAGTCAGGGCAGAAGGGGCGCTATACCCCACCCACCAGAGTTTTCGATAATAACAAATCCTATGACACACATAACCACACTAAATGCATTGCACCTAATAACACCTACAAACACAAGCCTCTCCCGTTTACTAAAGGTCAGGCCCCTTCTTCGCCCGCACAAGGGAAGAAGCCCATTGGGGATGTGAAATGTTACAAATGTCAGAAGCTAGGCCATTATTCACGTGAGTGCCCTAGTAACACTCCCGCTAAGCCGGTGTCATTGGTTCACAGTATCGGTGTGTCTCTGAAGGCTGCAGCAACTGCCCGGGGTAGGTTGTCAGCAGCTGAGGCACACGCGGTAAAGAAGCGTACGGAAGGCTCGACACCTGTCCGGGACACTTTCTGTAGCCATCGGGGACACGGGTTTGTGAGCTGGGGGAGTGAACTACGGAGGGTTGACTTGCTGAGGGATACGGGGGCTTCGCAAACTTTGTTGAGGAACTTCACAGGGAAACCGATAAATGCGGCCAGAGTTGTTGTGGTGCAGGGTATAAATGCTACGAGGTCATACCCACTTGTGAGGTTGGAGTTGAGAGTGGGAGAGGTGTGCAGGGAGCTGGATGTAGGGATCGTTGAGTGTTTGCCAGTTGAGGGCGTCGACCTTCTTCTCGGCAACGACTTTGCGGTGCCCACTTCCGGGACTCCACCCTTAGTCGTTGCCGAGAGGGCGGCCGACGTGGATGGTGAGAATCGGGAATGGGTTGGGAGGTGCCAACAGGATGAGATGGCCTGTGTGGTAACCCGATCTCGCTCTGCGGCTCCTGCACAGCCTAGCACTCAACCTCGGGGACAGTGGAGGAAGGATCAGGAGAAGGTTGCTAAGGGCAGGAAAAGGGACATTGATTCTGCTGCACTTCTCGGTGATTCGGTACTTGGACCTATAATAAACACGGGAGTTGACTCTGGCCCAGATATGGTGTGTAACAAGGCAGAGTTGGGTAAGACTTCGCGTGAGGCAAGAGCTGTAGCGAGAGCCACTAAGGCAGTAGAGCCTACTAGCCGGGGTAATGTCTTATTACAAAACCATCTTGATGCATTGACGCCCAGGGACATTAGTGAGCAGCAGCTGCAAGACGCTAGCCTAGCTCGTTATAGCAATGGTGCCATAGAGTTGGAGGAAGATGGGGATGCGAAGCCGGGAGATTTCTTTAGGCTCAACAGGATATTGTACCGCAGATTTCTAGACCCCAAATCGAAGTGGGAGGGCGGTGCGAGGGTAGTAGACCAGGTGGTTGTTCCAAATAAGTATAGAGAGTCCTTATTGTGTCTGGCGCATGATGTGCCGGTGGCGGGTCATTTGGGGGTAACAAAAACATTGGCGGCATTGGGCAGGTTTTTCTGGTGGCCTGGGGTCAAGGCTGATGTCTGTGCATGGGTGGCTGGGTGTGCGACCTGCCAGACAACGGGGAAGCCTAACCAGACAATCCCGAAGGCACCTTTGTTTCCCATACCTGTCACCGGGCCTCCGTTCAGCAAAGTTGTAGTAGATTTGGTTGGCCCTTTCCCGCCTACTAGTAGTGGCAATAAATTCCTGTTGACAATCATTGATGTGGCTACGAGATACCCGGACGCATACCCCATGAGAAACGGCTCGGCAAAGGCAGTTGTTAAAAACTTATTATTGTTCTGTTCCCGTTATGGATTTCCACGTGAGGTGCAGTCAGACCAGGGGAGCAATTTTACATCCAAATTGTTCAAGCAAACCCTTCAGTTGCACGGTATATGTTCTGTAGTGTCGTCGGCCTACCATCCCGAGAGTCAGGGAGTCTTGGAGCGGTGGCACTCGACCCTGAAGAGTATGCTACGCTGTTACTGTGCAGAACATGACACTGATTGGGATTTGGGTCTGCCGTATGTTCTGTTCGCTGCACGTGAAGTCCCAGGAGAGAGCCTGGGGTTCAGTCCAAATCAACTAGTCTTTGGCCATAATGTGAGAGGACCTTTAAGTATGGTGAAAGAGATCTGGGAGGGCGAAGAGAAGCCGGGGTCTGTACTTAAATATATCCTTGAGAGCCGGGAGAGACTTATAGGTTGCATGGCAGCGGCAG
>JBAKBP010023148.1:0-37450 GCA_037953745.1 Lithodes maja
CGCTTGATGGTGAAAATACAATCGCTAAAGTAATTTGTTTTTCCAGCTGATACTAAATTGCCATCTCTCCATTCTGATTACTACTTTATTATCATGATTTTGTAGCGAAATATGTTGCTAATTATGAAAACTTGGCATTACTATGACGCACAGACATAGCAGTATCAGATTTGTCCAGTAAGAATCATGAAATCTGATGCTAAAAGATTCAATTTAAGATCAGCTGGGGAAAAATAGACTATAGTTTTGGCGGCGTTTGCTTACGAGTCATTCTAAATACTCTTGCAGCTATTGATTATTGATTATTGAATATTATCGATTATATAATTGTATTGATATTTAATTAATTTCACTATTGTAACTAATCGCTGCCCCAATCGGAAATAGTTGATAGATCAGAAAATAGTCTATGGCCTCATCACGTGAGCTTTGGAGTAATTGTGTGCTGGGTCGTTGTGGAAAACTAGTTTAATACTATAAGGTAGAGTCGTCAGCATATGAGTGGATAGGGTTAATAATATAAGGTAGAGTCGTCAGCATATGAGTGGATAGGGTTAATAATATAAGGTAGAGTCGTCAGCATATGAGTGGATAGGGTTAATAATATAAGGTAGAGTCGTCAGCATATGAGTGGATAGGGTTAATAATATAAGGTAGAGTCGTCAGCATATGAGTGGATAGGGTTAATAATATAAGGTAGAGTCGTCAGCATATGAGTGGATAGGGTTAATAATATAAGGTAGAGTCGTCAGCATATGAGTGGATAGGGTTAATAATATAAGGTAGAGTCGTCAGCATATGAGTGGATAGGGTTAATAATATAAGGTAGAGTCGTCAGCATATGAGTGGATAGGGTTAATAATATAAGGTAGAGTCGTCAGCATATGAGTGGATAGGGTTAATAATATAAGGTAGAGTCGTCAGCATATGAGTGGATAGGGTTAATAATATAAGGTAGAGTCGTCAGCATATGAGTGGATAGGGTTAATAATATAAGGTAGAGTCGTCAGCATATGAGTGGATAGGGTTAGAGGTACAGTCAAGAAGATCCTTAATGAATTTTGGAAAGACAACTGGCGACAGAATATTGACAGGCTTTGAACTATCTCACTTAACCCTACTTACTACCACAGATCCTTCATACACTGCACAAAATCGTTTATATATAGCCAGAATAAAATGAAGAAGTCGTAGCCGGTACAGAAAGGGTTAAGAGTATTATACACCATAATGAAGATTATATGTTGCCTATATTAATTTATCGTATCACACATTCACAAAGCCAAACTGTCTGTCTCTCTCTCTCTCTCTCTCTCTCACACACACATGTATTACACACATACACCCCCCACACACATACCCACACACACACATACTCACCCACACACATACACACCTATACACCCACACACACACACATACAGTACACCCCCCACACACACAGACTGTCCTTGCCCCAGTATACCCCCTGACTCCCTTCCCACCGTTAAGCAGACTCATCTAGACACAAAGCTTTATTTTATTTTATGTTCTCCTCTCCTGGCCTCTATCAAGCTTAAAGAAAATATATATATAATAATAATGATAATAATAATAATAATAATAATATTAATAATAATAATAATAATAAAACGTTCTATACCCTCCGAAATAAATGTGTACATTTTTCGGTAGCAAAATGTCGCAGACGAATAAGGCCGGTTCTTCACCAAACTACAGGCGCGCTATCGCACACCAGGAAATAAAATTGACACCTAATTTACACGAAAGGTCTTAATATTGGCGTAAAGATGGGGCGAATGGCCTTACGATCATCAATATAATGGGACGAACGTCTTAAAATCTCAAAACTAATGGGACTAAACATGAGGGAGAAGGAGGTTAAAAAATAATATTTATTTCTGGGCGAATGGCTGGTCGAAAAGGGAATCTACGACCATGTATGGAAGGTGTTGGGCGAGATAGATCTAATGGCACCTGGTAGAATTAATTTGGACTTTTATTTTGGGCTACAGAAGACTTTTAATGTTGAAAATGTGCTCATTTCGGGCGTGTCTGGAGATAAAATCAATATCGAAATCCTAAAGTAATGGTCCGATTTGAAATTTGTTTCGGCCATTCGATTCAGCGGGTGAAAATGCACTTGTGGCAGAAAATTGAGCAAAATCCATACATAAGTAACCCGTCTATGGGTGATTTAGAAGTGTTCATAATAAATAAATAGGCCTATTGGGCTTACAAAATGGTATAAATCCATAAATGCATATACCGTTGGAATTGCAACGACGAGACCAAACTATATATACCCTTGAAAACACAATATTCAACATGACAAAATAAAAATAAAAAATAAGTCTATTGGGGCCTAAAAATGGTCTAAATAAATACAAAATATATACCGTTGACATCGCAAGGACGAGAGGAATCCATATATACCATTGAAAACACAACATTTGAACATGACCTCGGCTTCACAGCATATACCCTTGAAAACACAAAACATTCAAAATAAAAACTCGGTCTTATGGGCCTAAAAATGGTCTAAATAAAACACAAATATATATACCGTTGGAATCGCAACGGCGAGAGGAATCCATATATAGGCTACCCTTGAAACCACACAATAAAACGGACGGCACTGGTACTGAAGGGGTTAATAATGTTAATAAACCTCACTTTACCTGCGTCCCAATCACCTTGCCCTCATTATCTAGTACCGGTGACGTCTGGTTTATTGGATTTCAGCTACATTTAGACGGTTTTATGAAGCTTGGAAAGGATATGTAGTAGCTAAAAGGAATAATCGAGATAGTCAGTCACGTTTTAATGGAGAGACGTCCTTCCTAAGCTGAAAAAAATAGTCTATTATTGGCCGGAATATAAGGAAAAAAGACGTCGCCGGTACAGAAGGAGCTACACTTCCCTCTTCTTCTTCTTCTCCTCACCTCAAATTAAGGAACACCAAGTTCTTAATAACATTAATCCTCCATTACAAACCCCAATGCACTTGCATAAATTAATGAAAGCATATGATCCTCCCTGGATTCGAACTCTCTCTGTCAAAGTTCTTTCACCTGACGTCCTCATGTCCTCATTTCACACCCCTACCCTCACCTCACCTCCCCTGCACTCACCTCACCTCTGCCCTCACCTCACCTCCCCTGCACTCGCCTCACCTCTGCCCTCACCTCACCTCCCCCTACTCTCCATCTTCACTGTGTCCCAACTTCCCATTTCTCATAGTCTGGGTGTAAATGTCCTCCTATGGTCTTCTTCATGCCCTCACCTGACTCTGTGCCAACGCGTGTGTCTGTGCCCCAGCGGTCATTACACTGGCCCAGGACAATGGAAGGACAGAAACCGATAGGCGATTCAAGGGTACGGTGGGTAGAGGTGGTCTTGGTACGGGCCCTAGGTGTGCAAACGCTTCAGGGGCAGGGTTACCAAATCAAGTTCGCTACATAGTAAATAAATGCCGAAAATCGCTGGAGTATAGACACGATTTCACCCGTTATCTCTCTAAAATGGCTCAAATTTACCTGGAGTAAAGGCACGATCTCTACCGTATCTCTCTAAAATGGCTTAAATCTACAGAATATCGCTTGAATTCATGTCGCTAGATGTAAACATTTGCCTCTAGATCAAAGTAAATAGCTCTTGATCTAGCGGGAAAGTAGCTAAATTGGCAACGCTACTCAGGGGGGTATCACACGCGACCTTTTGTCACCCTTTTAAGATTGCCATAATATTTCCTGGCAACATTTTGGAGCTTCCCCCCCCCCCCCCCCCCCAAAAAAAAAAAAAAAATATATATATAAAATAAATAAATGAATAAACAAATAATAGTGATAGTAATATTAATACTACTACTACTACTAATAAACAAAACTGTCATATGATACCGGTTCAAATCGAGGAAGTAAATACTGAGGAGAGAGAGAGAGAGAGAGAGGCAAGAGTTGTGGCCATTTACATGAAAAGCAGCAGAACAGACCCCAAAATTACAGACCAATCTCCCTTCTTTCTGTTCTTGGGAAAATTCTGGAGTCATTCTTGGCAACAAAAATAGTAACTTTTCTTTTGGATACACATCACCTTCTCAACCCTAAGCAGTTTGGCTTCAGGAAAGGTAGATCTGCGGCAGACTTGCTACTCCACTTATCTACCACTTGGAACCAGGCCCTTGACATGGCCCTAGCCTATGTGATTGCACTTGACATTGCGGATGCCTTCTACAGGGTGTGGCATGCGGGTATCACAACCAAACTGAGGAGTCTAGGGTTGTGTAATGATCTACTTCACCTAATTAATGATTACCTGCAAGACAGAACACTTTAGGCAGTTGTCAATGGACATTACTCTGCTAAATACGCCACCAAAGCTAGTGTTTCACAGGGCAGTGTTCTTGGACTTTTATTGTGGAATGTTTATTTCAATGACATTCTGCATCTCATTCCCGAGGCATTTGCTTATGCTTACAACTGTACCCTAACATTCACTTGTAACAAAGATGAGAGGCAAGCCACTGTCACTCTATCAACAATGCCTTACATAGTATCACCTCTTGGGCAAATAGCTGTCAAGTAAACCTTGCTCCGGAGAAAACTCAAGTCATGCTAATCTCTCAAAGACAAGATACTTCCGCATATACACCACCAGATATTCAGCTTGATGGGAGGAAGGTCCAGGTGCAGAGTCAAGTGACAATTCTAGCAGTAACATTTAATGATAATTTGTCTTTCACCAGCCATGTTAAGGAAATCACAAAGAATGCTGCATAGGAACTTGGTTGTATTTGATGTACATCACATCTCCTGGACTCTAAAGGTGTCGCTACTCTGTATAAGTTTCAAGTTCATCCATTGATGGAATACTCTCCACTAGCATGGTCATCATGTCCCCCCTCATACTTGAAACTGTTGGACCAAATACAAAAAAAGAGCTGAACACTTGATCCAACTCAAAGAACAAGAACATCATGCCCCCAGGTGTCAGCCTCTACAATAGCGTCGTTATGTCGCAGGTTTATGTGTAACATACAAAACCCAAAAAAAAGGCACGCTCCACACCTAACAGCCTTACATCTACTACCCGCCCAACCATCACCATATGCAACAAGAACCGCATCCACAAGGTATCATCAGATCAGTGTTCCATGTGTTAGAACAGAACACTACCTTCTATCCTACTTGCCAAAGTACGTAAGACTGTGGAAATACCTGGTTCAACACACTGACCACCATCACTTAATTAAGGGGAGATTTCCACTTGAGGGATTTTTTCTGGACCCCCTTTCTCTCTCATGTTTAGCCCCATTGCTTTTTAGATTTTAAGACGCTCGCCCCCTTTAGTTTGGCGATTTAATGAACTTTCGCCCCATTTCTGTCAATTTTAAGAACTTTCGTGCCATTTAGGTGTCGATTTTTTCCTGGCGAGCGATAGCGAGCCTGTAATTTGAGAGGAACCGGCCTTCGGCTGGGACATTTTTCTACCGAAAAATGTACAAATTTATCTTGAAAGGGGGTCTAGGGGGTGTAATTTTAAGCTTGATAGAGTTCTAGGGAAGAAACTAAATACCTCCCCTTAACCCCTCGCTACAACAGTTAAAGTCGAAGGTTAATAACTGGCTCAGGAATATCACCGTTTCGTTCTAAATGTTGGTTATATAAATATTAGTTATCATACTTCACAAAGAGGGATCTTAGGTCAAATATATACCGGTATATAATATGTATACAGTACTATATACTGTATAATTATGTATCAATGCCATAGTATTTTTGATTTTTGAAATGTGTTTTGCTATAGATAATTCCACGTTTCACCACTGGAATTTAGCTGTAAAAAAATACCATATAACATTGTCGAGAGAGAGAGAGAGAGAGAGAGAGAGAGAGAGAGAGAGAGAGAGAGAGAGAGAGAGAGAGAGAGAGAGAGAGAGAGAGAGAGAGAGAGAGAGAGCGAGAAGAGGGGGGAGGGGGAGTGAGTGTTTGTGCAAACAAGGATGTATGTGGATGTGTGAAACCCCCTCTAAGTTACGGAAGCAGCTATGGGGAAACAAAAGGTGACCGGCGGAGGAGGAGGAGTTCCATGTGTAAGCCTACAGAGATATCCACCACAGGTCACTCCATTGCAACAGATGACAGCTCTTGGCCACAACAAGGTGTTACTAGGAATAGTTATAATTTAACCCCTTCTGTACGAGCGAGATCTTTGTTGTTTCATTGCAACTATACTTGAACGATTGTGTGCAGCCTAGGAAGGACGTCTACCAATGAAAAGGCTACAGATGATCTAAATTAATCCTTTTAGCTACCATGTTTTTTTTTCTTTTTAATTTTTCTATGTGAGTGAGGGAGACAAAAGGCAGAACTGCCTGTATCGAATGCCTCCCCCAGAGTTGAAAGAGTGACAGGGTCAAAATCAAGGGACGTTCGAGCCAAAATGCCTGGAAACACGGAGTTTGAAGCAATTTAAGTCATAGGAAGAGGGAAAGACTGATTCTGGTAGAAAGTTACAGAGCTCAGCCGTTGAATAGAAGAAAGACTGAGAATAACGTTTCACTCTTGGGTTAGAGAGTTGCACAGAGTAGGGGTGGGATTGTGTTGCAAGACGGGTACTACGTACCCTACGTAGAAGAGGTGGTATAGGCTACACTGGGAAAGCTCCGAGGAACATTGATTATTGTAGTAGTGATAGAATAGCGAGAGAGATGCAACATTGCGGCGAAGAGAGATAGATTGCAGAGAGTTGGTGAGTGGACGGGAGTTAATGATACGAAAGGCTTCCTTTCTACTTTGTCTAGGAGTGCGGTGTGAGAGGATCCTCCCCACACATGTGAACAATACTCAATACAAGGACGCACTGTGTCCCTGTACAGAGCAAGAAGCTGTGCAGGGGTAAAGAACCCCCTGAGGCGGTTGAGCACACCCAGCTTCTGGGAGGCTGCCTTAGCAAGACTGGTAATATGGTCCTTCCAAGTGAGAGCAGGAGAAAAAGAGACCCCAAGAATATTGAGAGAAGATGAAGGATTGATTTTTGTATTGTTGAAGTGTAAGGGATAGTCCGCTGGGAGTTCCGGACAGGTAGTAAGATGAAGAAATTGTGTTTTGGAAGCATTAAAGGCAACAAGGTTTTCTCTGCCCCAATTGGAAATAGTAGTTAGATCAGAAGATAAGTGTTGGATGGCTTCATTACGATTTTATGAATAGGTTTGCCTTAATATTTGAATAGTATTTGAATAATTAAAGAAGTTGAAACACGGAAAAGCTACTGGTATAGAACTATAGATGAAATACAGTGTGAAATGATAAGGAATCGAGGTGAAGTATCAATAGATTGGCGGTGGAAACTATGTTCAAAGGCTTGGACAAATGGATTGGTGCCAAGACATTTCGTCCATTTCTGTATTGATATTAAAGAGCATATATAGCTCGTCCAATATTTTGACTCAGGTATCCCCAGAATAGCCATTGTCAATGTACAACATACTCCTATGTAAAATATTAGGTGGCTGTGTTATATATATATATATATATATATATATATATATATATATATATATATATATGCGCAATTTTATGTTTTTTTTTTGAGGGGGGGGGTGAATTTCGTGACGTCACAGGAGTTATAGAGTACCTATGTTTTCACAATAACACCCTCAGTCAAACTAATTTTCTTTGTCTAGTTGTGGAGGTGCCAGTTTCTCTAATATGTTCCCAATAATAACCCCATGGAAAACGAAGGGATGTCTTACCTACCACATAAACGAAGGGATGTCTTACCTACCACATAAACGAAGGGATGTCTTACCTACCACATAAACGAAGGGATGTCTTACCTACCACATAAACGAAGGGATGTCTTACCTACCACATAAACGAAGGGATGTCTTACCTACCACATAAACGAAGGGATGTCTTACCTACCACATAAACGAAGGGATGTCTTACCTACCACATAAACGAAGGGATGTCTTACCTACACATAAACGAAGGGATGTCTTACCTACCACATAAACGAAGGGATGTCTTACCTACCACATAAACGAAGGGATGTCTTACCTACCACATAAACGAAGGGATGTCTTACCTACCACATAAACGAAGGGATGTCTTACCTACCACATAAACGAAGGGATGTCTTACCTACCCCATAAACGAAGGGATGTCTTACCTACCACATAAACGAAGGGATGTCTTACCTACCACATAAACGAAGGGATGTCTTACCTATCCCATAAACGAAGGGATGTCTTACCTACCACATAAACGAAGGGATGTCTTACCTACCACATAAACGAAGGGATGTCTTACCTACCACATAAACGAAGGGATGTCTTACCTACCACATAAACGAAGGGATGTCTTACCTACCACATAAACGAAGGGATGTCTTACCTACCCCATAAACGAAGGGATGTCTTACCTACCACATAAACGAAGGGATGTCTTACCTACCACATAAACGAAGGGATGTCTTACCTACCACATAAACTAAGGGATGTCTTACCTACCACATAAACGAAGGGATGTCTTACCTACCACATAAACGAAGGGATGTCTTACCTACCACATAAACGAAGGGATGTCTTACCTACCACATAAACGAAGGGATGTCTTACCTACCACATAAAGATTCATATATTAGTAAATGAAAGTGGAGAACATTGGAAATAACCTAAATAATCCATATAGCCGGAAAAAACACAATTGTATTTGGGAATCGACTCCTCTGTCTTCTACGGGGGTCGGCCAGGTATTCCTATCCCAGCCACGCCTATGTATCGGCTTCCTCTCTTTTAGGGAAAGCAACACAAAAAAGCAGGAAGAAATATATCCTTAAATTTGTTTAGAAGAAGATCCTTACATTTGGAAAGCCATTACGCCATCAGACAGTATACTAGGACCAATAGAGAAGAAAGGGAGATGGCTGTGATGAAATTGCGGGGGTGAGGAAAGGAAGAAATCGCGAGTTTCGTCAATGATGGGGAGGGGAGGGATGGGGAGGGGAGGGGGTGGGGAGGGGAGGGGTGGGAGGGGGAGGCCCAGTTGGGAAACAGCTGATCGATCGATATTAGCGGAGTACAATTTTAATTTAATAAATGAATGAACTGTGCATATGTACTATTTGTACATACCTGAATATTCTTACTATATATTTTAAGTACATACACGATAACTTAGGTAAAACAGAGAGGTCAGAAGTTTATTTAAAAGTTATCTTACCGTAGGAAAATATACGAGACGAAGCGAAACATGGTGAAACAAACTGACGAGTGATAAATATGGGAATCGAGATACGGCCGCGTATGTATGGACAAGGATTATAATAATAATAATAATAATAATAATAATAATAATAATAATAATAATGCTTTATTCCAGACTCACAGACTATATAAAGTCCTTGGTATAGATACTGTATGTAGTACAGGTAGATGTTGTTGAATTGTGTAGGCTACATGCCCTTGTGCTTCAAGGAATTTTATGTAATCAAGTAAGGAAGTATTTTATGTAATCAAGTAAGGAAGTATTTTATGTAATCAAGTAAGGATGTATAATGTAAAGACACTTTACATGCATACCTTATGTGTGTGTGTGTATATATATATATTAGTAATTCGATCACCAAGATGTGAGTAGGAAGAATGAGAAGTTATAATTCCTTTAATACCATGACCGGCTACAGTAGAGTAGACCTAGTATAGCCTACTGTATTTGCGGCTCATTAAGACCAAAATTCGCTTTGACCTAACTTTGCTGGAAACCTATCTCTCGGTCTTATTGGGGGTTAACTGTATAACCTTGTGTGATGTGCAGAAACAATACCGTAACATATGAGTACCGCGGAGTCAAGATGGCGTCTATATGCTAAAACCTGGCGGTAACCCTACAATATAAACTTAACCATAGCGGTCATTTCAAAGGGCTAATCTCTTGAACAAACAGTAGTGCCAATGTAGCATATGTATAGCTAGATCTAGAGGAATTTATTTCGATCTAATAGCATTTTCTTGCATCTAGTGACATGAATTATAGTTATATTTTAGGAATATTAGCTATATTAAACGATATTAGAGAGATCATGGTATTATTCTATATATTGTTGCCAGTATTTCACTATCTAGCGACATTCTAGCAACTTTTGAGAATGGATCTAGTGCTAATTTGTTTTTCGCTTTGGTAACCCTGGGACCGAACTGGTTATTTATTTCTCTCTTGGATATTTATTATCAACTGTCCAAGGCTGTAGGTGGGTACAATTGACAAAGGTGGAGGTAAATCTGGAGACATAGACTGTCATACATAGAATATAAGCTAATTTAGCAAGGATTGGAGCTGGAATGAGTGTAGCATTGGTTAGTCTGTAAAACAAATCCAGGCTAGCTTGTGAACCACTGTGAACTGGTCTTAATTTCGGCTGTGTTTTCAAGAGTGGCCCCTGCTGATGTCATCACCCCCCATAAAATATAAATATCTAGTGTGAATTTGTTTTCTATTTTAGGGTAAAAATTATAACAAAGCAAAGCACATGTGCATTATTTGTCAAATTAACATGCTTTGAAGAGTGACAAAAACAGGATGGGATTGTTGGCGAGCTATGCCCTTTAAGACCTTTCGTGCAACTTAGGTGTTGATTCTTTCCTGGCGAGCAATAGCGAGCCTGTAATTTAAGAGGAACCGGCCTTTGGCCGGGAATTTTTTCTATGGAAACCTGTACAAATTTATCTTGAAGGAAGGTCTTGATGGCATGTTTTTTTAAAGTTTGATGGAGGTCTAGGGAGGAAACTAGTTAATAATAAAAAGATACATAAATGAGCCAAAAAATCCGCCCATCCCCCCTTAACCCTTTGGCTGTGGCCATTTTTGGGCTATTTAGGGCATATTCAGGCACTCCTGAATGATAAATCAAGTATCTGCATTAAATGAAGTGTGTTCTGCCGAAAACTAGACGAGAATAGCTTCAAAATGACACCAGAACGGGCCCCGTACGTGGTCTGGTTCACCTGCAGTGGTGCCAGTGAAACACGGGAAACCCGCTATTATAAGAACATAAGAACATAAGAAAATGGGAGTCTGCAGAAAGCCGATTGGCCTAAGCAAGGCAGATCCCTGTCCCACACAACCCCAGTTCAATTTCAAAGCCCAATTATAGGCTCAACACTCTAATACCCTGAGGATCATCTTACCAAAACGGTTAGAGATTAACGCAGGATTATGGGGGTATGCAACCCCAACCCGGCTGATCCCCCTTCACACCCAACCCTTCTCGTCCATATGCTTATCCAATTTTATCTTAAAGCTCCCTACCGTTTTAGACCCCACTATAGCACTTGGTAGTCCATTCCACCCATCTACAACTCTGTTACCAAACCAATATTTGCCTATATCTTTTCTGAAACGAAATTTATCTAATTTGAAACCATTGGTACGAGTTCTTTTGCTATCACTGAGCTTTAGTACATTTGTCATGTCCCCTTTGTTAATCCCACTAACCCACTTGAACACCTCTATCATATCCCCTCTAACTCTGCGTCTCTCTAACGAATGTAAACCTAATTTCTTCAACCTTTCTTCATACGAAAGATTTCTAATATTATGGATCATTTTTGTCATTCTACGCTGTACTCTCTCCAATGAATCTATGTCTATTCTGTAATAAGGACACCAAAATTGGACAGCATAATCCATATGGGGTCTCACTAATGACAAGTAAAGTTTTAAGATAACATCAGCAGTTCTGTTACTCACACTCCTAGAGATGAACCCGAGAATCCTGTTTGCCTTATTACGAACGCTTATACACTGTTTTCTAGGCTTCAAATCATTGCTAACAAACACACCTAGATCTTTCTCACAGTCTGAATTTTCTAATTCTAAATTAGCTAGTTTATATTTAACATTTGTATGCATCTTCCCTATCTTTAATACCTTGCATTTGTCAATGTTAAACTTCATCTGCCAATTTACTGACCATTCATGTAAGGTATCTAGATCCCTTTGGAGGCACTCTATATCGCTATCTGAATCAATTGATCTCCCCATTTTAGTATCGTCTGCGAATTTACTTATCCTACTAGTTATACCTAAATCTAGGTCATTTATGTATATAAGAAACAACAGGGGACCTAATACCGATCCCTGGGGGACACCACTTTTGACTGCTCCCCACTCTGACTTGGTACCATTTATGCTGACTCTCTGTTTCCTACCAATTAGCCATGACCTAATCCATCCCAACAACGATCCTCCTATTCCATGTGCCTCAACCTTTCTCATCAATCTCTCATGAGGGACTCTGTCGAAAGCTTTACTGAAATCTAAATAAATAATATCATATGACTTGTCACTATCTACTGCTTCATATACCTCTGAGAAAAAGCTAAGCAAATTAGTAAGGCAAGAACGTCCCTGAGTGAATCCATGCTGAGAAGAATTTATTAAGTTAAATTTGTCTAAGTGGCTTCTAATTTTCCTAGCAATAATAGACTCTAGCAACTTTCCTATGATTGATGTGAGACTAATGGGACGGTAATTGGATGCTATCGATTTATCACCTTTTTTGAAGATCGGAACTACATTTGCAAGCTTCCAAGCTTCTGGAACTAAACCTGTTTCTAAAGACTTGTTAAATAAAAATGCTAATGGGCTACTTAACTCATCTCTGCATTCTTTTAATACTCTAGCATATACCTCGTCAGGACCAGGCGATTTTTGAGGTTTCAGTCTGTCAATTTCCTTAAGCACATCATTTCTACTTATACTAACTGTACTTAACATATTTTCTATACTATCACTATATACCATATTGACTTCTGGAATCTGTGCCAAATTTTCATTAGTGAAAACGGAAAGAAACTGACTATTTAATGTACTGCACATTTCTAAATCATTTTCTGTTATTTCTCCTATTGAAGTTTTTAGGGGGCCTATTACATCTCTAACTTTAGATTTATATAGTTGGTAAAAAGCTTTAGGGTTATTTTTTGAGTCACTGGCTATCCTTATTTCATAATTTCTTTTTGCTTTCCTGATTTCCTTTTTGACCTGTCTTGATAGAGTCTGATAGTATATATGTAGATGATTTTCGCCTTTCTTTATTTTTCTATATATTCCTTTCTTTTTTCCTATAAGATCTATTAGCTTATTAGTCATCCATTTTGGTTGGTTCTGCGGCGATCTAAATTTTCTTTTAGGGATATATTTATTTTGAGCATTGTGGAGTGAAGCAATAAACTGGTTATATGTAGGTGGCAAGTTTAACTCTGGCATATCCTGACTTAATTGCTTAACAATAGGGTCCACCCTTAAGTCTCTTCTTAGCCCACCATAATCGGCTTTTCTGAAATCTGGGATAAGTGTCGTATTCTCTTTAGCATTCCCTGTCCATTGTATATTAAAATAAATAGATTTATGATCGCTATTTCCTAGGTGGTCACCAATCTCTACATCATTTATCATATGTTCATTGGTACTGAAAACTAAATCAAGAATATTAATACCTCTAGTCGGCGTATCTATGAATTGAAATAAAAAACTATCTTGTACTACCTCAATAAACTCTACTGAATCGGAGTCGCCTATTATGTAACACTCGCTCGCTTGGCTACACTACTGGGATACACAGAGAGAGACCCGCGCGAGACAGTCAACCTCAGTGAGCCGCTCGATGCTCTGAGGGTCGGAGGTGGGCCCCTCACGCTCCCGCCCACTGACACTCGATTTTTAAGTTTTTTACAGGCTTTTAAAGCCTGGAAATTGCTGTAACTTGCCAGGACGTTCCAGAACGTCACCCGCAACAAAAGGGTTAAAGCCAAGTTCACAAAATGTTACGACATATTTCGCTACAAAACGTCCGTAATGGCCGAGTCATGAAGCTCGAACATGACAATTTACCATGAGCTGGAAACGAACCAACTATAGTACCGTACTTCATTACAGCAGGGGAAATAGATCAATCCCTTTAAATAGATAAATCCCTATAAATAGATCAATCCCTTTAAATAGATCAATCCCTTTAAATAGATCAATCCCTTTAAAGAGATCAATCCCCTAGGGGAGGTGTGATGGAGTGGTCATGCCTCTGGATTGGTAATCCAATGGACCCGGGTTCAAATCCCGATATGTCAATGGGAAGATATTATTGGGATTGAATTTGTGCTGTACCTAGAATCAGTGCATTACCACAAAGCCCACCGAAATGCCAAAAAAATACCCTCATTGTTCCCTGATTAAATAACACTGTATGAATATTCCCATATTCAAAATATGTTACAGGGGGACAATGCCTAGTGAGTTCACTGCTCAATAGGTGGCGTTCTGAGAGTGAGGGTCTGAGTCTGGAGGGTGAGACGATGAAGCACTTGAGCGAAGCAACCAGCCGCTTCAGAGATGGAGCTGCTTCGTGCCATGATGGATGCTTCACACGTCTCACTCCCCAGACTGGAACAAGACCTCACGGGCTTCACCGTGTTGAGCGGTGGAATGTACAGGCTCTCAGCCTATGCCCGAGAGGGAGTAGTTGGAATATAGAAAAAATAAATAAAAAATAGATCAATCCCTTTAAATCCTCCGTCAAGGTTGGGTTTTCATATCCGTAGAGTTGAAGGATTGTAGTTTAGCTTTTCAGTCTATCCTTTTCTTAAGTTAAACAAATTATACTCTCTCAATCAGTATTCATTTTATATATTAGTATGTAAATGGTATAGCTGTTCATGACTCATTTGTTTCAGATCTTTGTGAGAGAGAGAGAGAGAGAGAGAGAGAGAGAGAGAGAGAGAGAGAGAGGGAGAGAGAGAGAGAGAGAGAGAGACACCACAGCACTTGCAAGGGAGGGTATTGTCTCAAGGGATGGATAGAGGAAAGGTACAGTATGTACCCCAGATAACATTGATCATCCCCCCCCCCCCCCCCAACCAACCAACCAGGTGACTCAATATATACTATTATTATGAGAGGCATTGGTTGTTGTTGCAATGTCGGCTAGCAACACACGCATTCCAACATCACTTCTCTCTCTCTCTCTCTCTCTCTCTCTCTCTCTCTCTCTCTCTCTCTCTCTCTCTCTCTCTATAGTCCAAGTTGCCTCATTGCGGCTCACTGACAATGGTACATGTGCAATTGTCTACCGACAAATGTATACGTTTATCTCGAAGGGAGGTCTTCGGGGCTGTTGTGTTTATAAGCTTGTTGGAGGCCTAGGGAACAAACTATATATATATATATATATATATATATATATATATATATATATATATATATATAGTTTGTTCCCTAGGCCTCCAACAAGCTTATAAACACAACAGCCCCGAAGACCTCCCTTCGAGATAAACGTATACATTTGTCGGTAGACAATTGCACATGTACCATTGTCAGTGAGCCGCAATGAGGCAACTTGGACTATAGAACAATGAGGCCCTGTCACAACACTGCCCCACCATTGCAATACACTGGTGATGACTATTACTACCGATATTTGGTTGAAAATTACAGGCTCACTTAATGCTCACCAGGAGAAAATCGATACCTAAATGGCATGAAAGGTCTTACTATTGACAAAGACACGGGGTGAAAGGTCTCAAACCACCAAACTAATGGGGTAAACGTCATAAATTATGTAGCTGGTATAGCTGGTATGGTCATGTTGAACGAATGGGAGATGAAAGGCTTACAAAGATAACATGTGAGTCAGGTACAAGGGGAGATAGAAGGGCAGGAAGACCCCCATTGAGATGGAGAGACTGTGTAAGAAAGGCTTTGGATGATAGAGGAATGACTATAGATCAGGCAGGGGAAGTGGTGGTGGACAGGAGTGAATGGAGAATGCTTGTGAATAGTTGAGTGAACACGTGGTCATTTGGAGTAAGGGGTCGGGCGCAAGTTCGACTAGATAATAGTCCATCAGGCGCCTGGCCCGGGGAGACGATTAATATGAAGGGTGTGCCTGGAAGTGTGGTGGGAGGGCTTGTGGCTTTGGCTCCGCTGCATGTCTGCCTGCCGAGATCGGAACCTCTCCGGGTGGTCAGGGGCCGGGGGAGTGCTGGAGCGACCTTGGTAACCCTGGTCTCTGGGTCTTCTCCTGGGTGACCTGGATGTGTGTGAGTTTGTGTTTTTTATCAGTGTTTATTTTTTGTTTTATGTTGTTTTTGTGTTTTCCCTGTTCTTGCTCTGTCTTGAGTCGGCTACCCCCAAAATGGGGATTGGGCCTGAGCATATAGATAGATAGATAGATAGAATGGGGCTAAACATGAGGGAGAAAACTAAAAAAAAAATCCTTAACCCTTTCAATACCAGTGACGTCCTTTTAGCTTTATTCTGGCTACTAGTACACGATTTACTTCGGTTACAAAAGGGCCTCCAGAAATTTACAGGTTTCGAACCATCACACTTAACCCTTTTTACTACCACAGATCCTTCTTAGGCTACACAAAATTGTCTAAATATAATAAGATTATAATTAAATAGACATCGCCGGTACAGAAGGGGTTAAGGGCATTCTCCATACCCAGTCGAACAAACATAAGGGATTCGAGCCCTGATAGATAAATATAAAACTTCTATATCATTCCGTTTCTGAAATATTGGAGTTTATTCCTACTTATTTCGTTCATGCGAGGTGTGGCAGAGTGGTCTTGCCATTGGACCGGTAATCCGATGGACATTTTCAGCTTGAAATACTCACACAGGAGTTTGGGCTTCCAATTAAGATAAATATCATAAATATATCGATACATTATGTTGGGTGATGAAGAAAATAATGCTGACAAATACCAATCGTTTATTTACAGTTATTTTGTCTTTTATCTCGCCTGAAAGAGGAGAGATGTTTTTTAAGGGGACATGGGCCGGTTTTCTGGACCACTTTCTCCCTCATGTTTAGCCCCATTAGTTCTCGGATTTTAAGATGTTTGCTTCATTAGTTAGTCGATTTTAGACCTTTCGCCCCATTTCTTCGTCAATATTTAGACCATTCGTGCTATTTAGGTGTCGATTTTTTCCCTGGCGAACGATAGTGAGCCTGTAATGTTGGAAGAACCGACCTTCGGCCGGGACATTTTTCTACCGAAAAATGTACAAATAAATCTAGAAGGGGGATCTAATGGATGTTTTTTTTTAAATTTGATGGAGGTCTAGGGAGGAAACTAGAAAAATAATGAATACATGCAAAAATCGCCCACAAAGTGGAGGTCTGGGGAGGCCACTAATAATATAATAAAAAACAATGCGGAATATAAACGACCCACCTCCCCTTAACCCCTTCTGTACCGGTGACGTATTTTGCATTAGATTCTGGCAACTATTATACGATTTTATTCAGCTTAGGAAGGACTTCTACCCATTAAAAGGCTACACACTATCTCACTTAACCCTTTTTACTGCCACAGATCCTTCTCAAGCTGCACAAAATCGTCTAAATATAGCTTGAAGAAAATTTAAAAGACGCTGCGGTACAGAAGGGTTAAGCAACAACACTCGTGGAATCGGACTCCCAGACAAATGTTTTCAGACACTGTGATCGGCTTTTAGTGAAGACATAAGGTTTTAGTGAAGACATAAGGTTTTAGTGAAGACATAAGGTTTTAGTGAAGACAAAAGGTTTTAGTGAAGACAAAAGGTTTTAGTGAAGAAATAAGGTTTTAGTGAAGACATAAGGTTTTAGTGAAGACATAAGGTTTTAGTGAAGACATAAGGTTTTAGTGAAGACAAGGTTTTAGTGAAGACATAAGGTTTTAGTGAAGACATGAGGTTTTAGTGAAGACATAAGGTTTTAGTGAAGACATAAGGTTTTAGTGAAGACAAGGTTTTAGTGAAGACATAAGGTTTTAGTGAAGACATGAGGTTTTAGTGAAGACATAAGGTTTTAGTGAAGACATAAGGTTTTAGTGAAGACATAAGGATAGGTCTATAACACAGTATGAAGCAACATTAAAAAAAAAAAAAAAAAAACACGGTGCCACTTTGAGGTCAACACATATCATTATCTGATATTAGCTGTAATATAACATTTTATTACAGCAGTCTTGCATCTGTACTAGAATATTTGTACTACCTAGAATTTGTACTACCTAGAATTGCTTAACACACGACAGAAATACACTTTCGATTCATACTTTAATGCTTATATATTGTTAGCAGATAAATGAGAATCCATCATATTTCCATTTACATTCTATTAGAGGCCTTTCCTAAGCTGAATACAATACAATAAAGCAACTGGAGCTATTAAGGGGAGATCTCCACTTGGGAGATTTTTTCTTGACCCCTTTCTCCCTCATGTTTAGCCCCATTGCTTTTGATATTATAAAACGTTTGCCCCATTAGTTTAGTGATTTTAAGAACTTTCACCCCATATTAAGACCTTTCGTGCAATTCAGGTGTCTATTTTATCCTGGCGAGCGATAGCGAGCCTGTAATTTAAGAGGAACCGGCCTTCGGCCGGGACATTTTTCTACCGAAAAATGTACAAATTTATCTTGAAATGGGTCAAAGGGGGTGTAAGTTTAAGCTTGATGGAGGTCTAGGGAACAAACTAAATACCTCCCCTTAAGTTAGTATCGTTTAGAAGAGGGTGTGGGTGTCATAAAATAATCTGTTCCGAGCGATCCTTCTGAAACTAAATGTCATAATTATGCTGGCGATGCCTGGAAACACATATACAAAATGTAGACACAGTTTGCAAGAGGTCAAGATCTTAATATATATAATGATCGATAATGAGGAAATGCGTATTACTGAAGGAGTTAGACCTATCCTATTAACCATTACGTAATTTTAAACACACAAATCAAGTGATGATGTGGGTAATTTTTTTTAGGTTTCTCATGTTAGTTCTACCTCATATACTGTATATACCGGTATATATATATATATATATATATATATATATATATATATACACACACAATAAGCACGACTATCTATCTATCTATCTATATGCTCAGGCCCAATCCCCATTTTGGGGGTAGCCGACTCAAGACAGAGCAAGAACAGGGAAAACACAAAAACAACATAAAACAAAAAATAAACACAGATAAAAAACACAAACTCACACACATCCAGGTCACCCAGGAGAAGACCCAGAGACCAGGGTCGCTCCAGCACTCCCCCGGCCCCTGACCACCCGGAGAGGTTCCGATCTCGGCAGGCAGACATGCAGCGGAACCAAAGCCACAAGCCCTCCCACCACACTTCCAGGCACACCCTTCATATTAATCGTCCCCCCGGGCCAGGCGCCTGATGGACTATTATCTAGTCGAACTTGCGCCCGACCCCTTACTCCAAATGACCACGTGTTCACTCAACTATTCACAAGCATTCTCCATTCACTCCTGTCCACCACCACTTCCCCTGCCTGATCTATAGTCATTCCTCTATCATCCAAAGCCTTTCTTACACAGTCTCTCCATCTCAAGCACGACTAGTAGCATGAACAAAATCACTAAGTTTACTTTAAAATGCAATAAGAAAGCAATAAAAAAAAAAACAGTTAAAACTGTTTTATCCACCACAGCTGTTGTCAAAAGTCATGTAATGATTTAAAAGGCAAAACTACCATGACTGGAGCGGTTTATATCAACTCCAGTTTTATGGGAAATAATGGGGGATCCGAGTATTATTAAAAAAACATGTTTGGCTTGTATCCATTCGGCCCCATACAGCCTACTGTTTTAATACGTTTACCCCCATCCAGGTGTCATTATTTTTGACAGCAAGTTAAATTTGTACATTTTTCGGTAGAAAAATGTCTCTGGCGAAGCCGGATTTCTCCATACAATGCTGGCTCGCTTCCGCTCGCCAGGAAGAAATCGACACCTGGATGGGGATAAACGTCTTAAAGCAGTTGGCTGAATGGGGCCGAATGGATACAAGCCAGAGAAAGAGAGAAAATGTGAGAAAGAGAAAAAAGCCGGTGACCCCCCTTAACTGGCTGGCCAGTCATGATAATAATTGCGAGACTGTATCGTCTTTCAATATTCGTTTGTATCGTCTTTCAATATTCGTTTGTATCGTCTTTCAATATTCGTTTGGAGAAAGTCACTCAATCATTATCTCAACCTACTTTACTTCATTGCTCAATATGTAAAGTAAATTCAACTGAGTTATTGCTACTTCTCCGTTTTCTTTAAAATGAGCAGCCTTTCTGTTGATGTTCACATTCCTTTGTAAATATATATTTTTACATATATGAGAGAGAGAGAGAGAGAGAGAGAGAGAGAGAGAGAGAGAGAGAGAGAGAGAGAGAGAGAGAGAGAGAGAGAGACGCAACATGGAAGACAAGTATAGGGTTATTTTGGGGGCTTGGTGAAGTCCATTAAATTGCCGTTACAAAAGACTTAAATCTCTGAAGTGCCTTAAGCAATAAAGGGAAAAGGTATTTCGAATTAGGAAGCGTGACAATTGATTGTTATCAAATTCCCGTGATGTATTTACTGTAGGCCATCATATACACTTAACTACCATACACAAATGTTACAATAGAAACTAGGTGATATTAACCCTTTCACGCTCATATGACGCAGAGGTTGCCAGATTAGCAATAAGAAATAGAGTTCTCTCACTCTTATCATTACCTCTCCAAAATTAGTTTTCTGTCCACAGCTAACTCAAAGACAACTGCAGAGGTTGAAGTAACTAAACTAAAGGTTTCTAAATACCCCTGATGGTAACAAAGGCTTTAAAGTATCCCTATTAGGCTCAAAATTGCGTCAAGAACGTGAGAGGGTTAATCTGCAAAATGCAAATGAACTAAAAAACACAAATAATTTTAGCCTTTAGCAAGCAGTTATTATTATAATCATGTTTGTCTGCATTAATTTGTTCTTAATTGTTACTGCATTGATGCACTGTATATATTATTTTTGTATGGGAAATATTAGGCGACTTTATTCAGATTTGAAAACACCGTTCATTGTTAGAAAATTAAATATAAGAAGGCACCCCTTTGGAAATATAAGAAGGCAACCCTTTGGAAATATAAGAAGGCAACCCTTTGGAAATATAAGAAGGCAACCCTTTGGAAATATAAGAAGGCAACCCTTTGGAAATATAAGAAGGCAACCCTTTGGAAATATAAGAAGGCAACCCTTTGGAAATATAAGATGGCAACCCTTTGGAAATATAAGATGGCAACCCTTTGGAAATATAAGAAGGCAACCCTTTGGAAATATAAGATGGCAACCCTTTGGAAATATAAGAAGGCAACCCTTTGGAAATATAAGAAGGCAACCCTTTGGAAATATAAGAGGCAACCCTTTGGAAATATAAGATGGCAACCCTTTGGAAATATAAGAAGGCAACCCTTTGGAAATATAAGAAGGCAACCCTTTGGAAATATAAGAAGGCAACCCTTTGGAAATCGATGACCACTTTGTAATTCCAGCTACAGCCAATTTAATATATTCACCTGCACTCCTTCAATCAGTCGACGATATCTTTATTGTTATTAATGCTACCGCTAAATGTTTTTGCTAAGGTTATAAAGGACCTACGGATCAAGGGGATAACTAAAATTTCAGTTAATCATTAACTAACTGGTCCTTACTAACTTGAATATCGTCTGAAGAGTGCTAGGAATACACAAATATGTACGCGATTTATTTGAAAAGATTAAGAAGGATCTCACATTCTGAGGAGAAAGCCGTTCATTACCAGGGCGCTTTTTAATTCATGCTTTACACGATTATCAGGACAAGGTACATGAGAGCCACCAAACAACACTTAAGGGGGGATGGGACGCTTTTCTGGACCACTTTCTCTCTCGTGTTTAGCCCCATTAGTTTTCAGAAGTTAAGATGTTTTCCCCATTAGTTAGTCGGTTTTAAGACTTTTTGCCCCATTTCTTAGTCAATATTTAGACCTTTCGTGCTATTTAGGTGTCGATTTTTTCCCTGGCGAACGATAGTGAGCCTGTAATGTTGGAAGAACCGGCCTTCGGCCGGAACATTTTTCTACCGAAAAATATACAAATTAATCTAGAAGGGGGATCTAATGGATGTTTTTTTTTTTTAATTTGATGGAGGTCTAGGGAGGAAACTAGAAAAATAATGAATACATGCAAAAATCGATTTGGTGGCAGCACTTTTGTACTGTACAACAACCAAATCACCTCAGTGGCTTGTCCTTATTATAGATAGTCTGTGCGCCGCGCGCGCCTGCCAGCTAGCTTGCTGCAGTGTTTCCAAAGTAAAGGGAATATCCGCAAAACGAGGGAGCAATAGATTAAAGAGGGAACGTATTTAGGAGTTTAATTAATGTTGGTAAAAACACTTTTAAATTATTTAGTATAAATTAGATATGTATATAAGGAAGATGAAAACATTAAGTATACATATACACTATAAAACATAGGCTACTCATATATGATGCAAGCTGTATACCTTCAAGCAACACAACAAGAATTAAATTGTCATTTTGAATATATGTTAGTATGTTACATGTTATGTAGATGTTAATTTGTCAAGTAGCACTAAAACTGGACATTTATACTTATGACATCTAGGGATATTTTGTCCCACCATTGACGTTGGCAACTCCCGAATCTCACATCAACAATGGCGGGTGTTGGAGGAGTTTTGCTTGTGTACCTCCTCATAATGACGACAATTACACGATGACTGGCGCCTTTACAGTAGCCTCTACTTATGTCTATTTAACTATGTCATGTCTGCAGAGTCTCTGGATAATGTTCAATTGATTATTAATAGCGTTATTAGTACAAGGTAGGGATTATTACGAATTAATGAGGACCAATGACAAGGATAGTCAATATAATGTCTTTGTGTGGACCCTCCCCTACCATTGTCCTTTGCGATCGTGCTGCCATCTCTCGAACGCGCGGATCCCTATTTACAGATTTGTGGCGTCATCTTTGGTCTCTAGGTCATATGTACTCTATGGCCCAACCCAGGGCCCTGTGCCTCTTAACAATTATGAAGATAATATTCAAGGACACTAGTGCGACGTTATGAGAAACAATTTATTAGGGAAAATAGGCACCAATAGATTCGCCATATTTTTCTCCATTTAGTCCGCATGGAGGATTTTCGATATCAACAAATTGAAAAATACCCACTTCACAGACATATACACCAAAAATCTAAGTCAAAGCGGGGGTGTGGGGGCAGCAGCCCCCACCTATAATAATAGGTTAGGTTAGGTAAGGTTGTTAGGTTAGGCTAATATCCTTTCAAAGGGGTATAGGGTAGTAAACACTAGGATAGCCTATACCCAGTCAGAGGTAAGAAGAAGAAGAGTCCTGCAGTAGTCTCCTTGAATGCTACCATTATGAAGGGAACAATTATAAAGGGAAAGAAATTCCAAATCTACCAATAAAAATACGAAATTCGAACATGACAGGAACATTTACAATATTTCGTCCAGGCAATTTTGGAAAACTATTTTTGATTATGGCATAGACGTGAGGAGGCGCAGATTAAATCCATCGTGACGTGATGCGCAAAGGTGTGTAAATGAACACCTGTAGTTTCGACAGAGATAGGCAGGTGGAGGTAGTGTTGACTACAAAGGTGGTGGACAGACCTCGGGAGACAGGTGAAAATGGTGAGTGTACGAATCGGTGCCGTCTATAGGAAGAAATTGACAACCATGTTACGATAAAAAATCCATTTTAGTACCATATATTTTTATTAGGTTTTGCCAAGGCTTAAAACACATTTTCATATGATGTTTAGGCATATAGATTCTATATTTGTTTTCAAATATTGCAAAATAATTCGTGACCATCTTATTCAGTAATACTATCCGAGCCAACTTTCGTCAAAAGTTTGTTCGTTTTTTTTTTTTTACGGGTTATATGGGTCTCGAAAATGCACAAACCCGAGCCAACTTTTATTTACAAATGTAATATATTCGCTTTATACGCTTTTTACCCCTCAATTTCTCTATTATTCATAGCCCTTCCCACTATCATTTTATTATAGAGAGCTTATAAACCATAAAAATAAAACATCCAAAAACAAAAACCTGAAAATAGCTGCGGTGAGTCTCGTAAATAGCTGCGGTGAGTCTCGTAAATAGCTGCGGTGAGTCTCGTAAGTAGCTGCGGTGAGTCTCGTAAGTAGCTGCGGTGAGTCTCGTAAATAGCTGCGGTGAGTCTCGTAAATAGCTGCGGTGAGTCTCGTAAATAGCTGCGGTGAGTCTCGTAAATAGCTGCGGTGAGTCTCGTAAATAGCTGCGGTGAGTCTCGTAAGTAGCTGCGGTGAGTCTCGTAAATACCGACCGTAAACTCCCGATTTTCGGGCCAAACGCGCTTCTTGATTCTCGTCGAAAACCACATTAACAAAATCATTAAATCATTTCTATTACTAGTATCAGACCAGAAAAGGGTGTAGGTTGTCGATGGATGAGTGGAAACCTAAATTAAATCTCTAATAAGTACGTGGTGGTACCTGTTAAATGCGCACCCCGTCAGTACAATTCTACCAAAACTAATGGGGCTACGCACGAGGGAGAAGAAGGTCCAGAAAAACTCTATAACTATATAAACTATATAAGGCTTACCTGGATTGCAGAGTATAGCTGGGTTGTATTAGGCTAAGGGTGTAAAGGATTGATGGCGAGCACTATATAGTAGGTCTGGACAGCTTGGAGGTTTGATAAAGAGTGGGCTACGGTTGTTTATAATACTTAGTTAAAATAGGACTTTAGAGCTTTAGCTTTGGGAACCGCAGAGGGCTGCACACGGGTAACATGATATGCGGGGGTTGTGCGGAGAGTTAAGGGGCTAATAGGAAGGTCCGGAAGGATGAGGAAAAGGAGAAGAATGTTTAGTGATCCTAGCTTTAAAACTACCTGGTTTGTGTGGTATTTTCGATTGTGGCTGCCTCTTGTGGATCGTATGTTTGTAGGGCGTAAATTTGTGTCTTTGTCTGTGTCAACCAGATTGTTTGTGAGGCTATTAACCCTATTGGATTATTAATCCAGCACACCATTAGTCAAGAATAACGTCAGGACTGGAGCCTCTGTGAGAATTCCAGTCTTGGTCTTGGTGTTGTGGACTTGGTAGATACTCGCTTGGCCCTGACGGCTCGTCAGTGAGGTCTGAAGGGGAGGTTTTTAGTTTGTTTTCTACTCCTCCAGCAATCTTAAAATTTCACCCCCTTGACCCTCTTTCAAGATAAATGTTTACATTTTTCGGTAGAAAAATGTCCCGGCTGAAAGCCGGTTCCTCTTATATTACAGGCTCGCTATCGCTCGCCAGGATAAAATCGACACCTAAATGGCACGAAAGGTCTTAAAATTGACAGAAATGGGTCGAAAGTTCTTAAAATCGTCATAATAATGGGGCGAACGTGGTTAAAATCTCAAAAGCAATGGGGCTAAACATGAGGGAGAAAGGGGTCAAGAAAAAAATTCCTCAAGTGGATATCTCCCCTTAAACTACAGAATATCGAATATTCCCGTGGCCAAGAAGTATGTGCACAACCACCTTGATAGCACAAGCTTCCTGTCATTATCAATATCTGTGCCACTCAGGAGCAATCTCAATCCAAACCCACCGGTATAGAATTCCAGTCCCTTGTAGAGAGTGGGCTACGGTTGTTTACAATACTAGACAAAAGCTAGGCTACATGCGCACCGGAGATTTCGCAATTGTTATCACTTATTATTGCATTCATACATTCACACATACATTGATCAGTATCAGTAAATGATCGTGGTTAATATAATGTACGAGGTTAATCTATAAACTATATAGTAAGGAAAGAAATGACTATACAGTCAGGCTGATTCTTCACCAAAGAAAACGTAAGGTATTTAATCTGGAACTAAAGAATACGGTCAGTCACGACACAAACCGCACGAAACGTAAATATTAGATGCAGAATAGTGAGCAGATGCATTTTAGTTCCGGATAGCTTCGAAAATTTAAGGGGGATGGTTCACTTTTAGGTAGATGGTTCACTTTTAGGTAGATGGTTCACTTTTAGGTAGATGTTTGTTATTTATGTATTATTTTTCAATTTTTTTCCCCTAGACCTCTTAAAAAAAAAACTCCAGGGTCCCTCTACAAGATATATTTGTAAATTTTTCGGTAGAAAAATTTCCCAGCCGAAGGCCGGTTCGTCCATTACAGGCTCGCTATCGATCGCCAAGAAAAAAAAAAAAAAAAGAAAAAGACACCTAAATGACGCTAAAAGTCTAAATATTGACAAAGAAAAGGGGCGAATGTCTTCTAATCTAACAACTATTGGGGCTAAACATGGGGGAGAAGGGAGTCTAGAAAACCAGCCCATGTCCCCTTAAGGCCACGATTTATGTCCTGGACCTAGAGTGTACAGTCGTCAGCATAAACAAGGTTACACCCATTCGAATCTTTGAAGCACGGTTCGAAGCAGGTGAAGGTATTGAGGGATAAGCCTCGTTTCCTCGCACCTTCCTTTTCCTTCGCACCTCGTTTCTACTGTTCGAAGTGTGTTGAGAGGGGAGAAGGGGTGTCGGAGAGAGAGGAAGCTGTTGGAGTGGCTTTGTTATGTGTGTTAGATTGATATCCATAATTCGAAAGTGGATATTAATCGTGAGCGTGTACTCAACCTTTCACTGTGTTGGTGGTGTAATGGTTTAGATGCTTATGTTCTGGGTGTGGTGTCCCGAGTTCGAATCCCGGGAGGGCCATATGCTTTCATTAGTTTATTCAGGTACTGTACATTGGAGTTTGTAATGGATGATTAATGTTAAGAACGGGGTGTTACTTATTAGTCTGTATATGTCGTCGAGATGTCCCCCGCTTCGAAGCAGTGAAACCAGCCACGAAACGTTACATTCATTTGATAATCATTTGGTGGTCTCTCCCAAACAAGCGTAATTCGATCGTTTGGTGGAAATATATTACACATATCAAAAGATAATTAGCTTGAAAGGGCTTGATTGAGATAAGTTGGCATACCCTTTACTCAAATAAACACCTCTTAGTAATAGTTAACTCGTATCGTCAAATGAAAACCAATACAATCATAAAAATGCACCACTCTTTTGAAAGGGTCCTGTTTCCTTGTCAGTCAGCCGCGGCCTTTGGTGTGTGTGTGTGTGTGTGTGGCAGTGTTTCCGTGCTTGGATGTTGGTGTAATATCGTAACCCCTTCTGTATCAGTGAAGTGTTTCTAACTGTATTCTGGCTACTATTAGACGATTTTGTTCAGTTTAAAAGGGGTCTCCAGCAATTAACAGGCTTCGAACTATCTCACTTCATCATATTTAATACCAGAGATCCTTCTTAAGCTGCATAAAATCGTCTAAATATGGCTAGAATAAAATTGAAAAAACGTCGCCGATACAGTAGGGGTTAAATCATCAAAAATCGTTCTTCTGGGTTATAATATATCGTTAAATATATTATGAGCTAGTTGTCGAAAAGCCTACTGTGTTGCAATTTCCGCATGCAGCAGCAGCAGCTTCTCTCTTGGTTCTTGGTAAGTTTTAAGGGAACCTTGGGTGATATGACCACCCGCTACGGCCCTACCTCGCTTCCACTGGCCACATAACAATTGAGGTTTGTAATTAATGCCCGGCGGGCTAAAGCCCCGTCCACACGATCAAGCACTGCCCGTCGGGCACGAGGGAAATGTTCGATATGGGGCAAATTCAGCGGGCAAACCAGGGATATGCCAGTACACGTAGTTGAGCGAAATCACCAGACACTGTCCGGTAGTTTGCCGGCGGGAATGGGGATAAATATCCTTTTACCGTTAGATTGAGAGAGAGAGAATTAGTAAACAAAAATCGAAACGAATTGAATCATTGTGTCGTTCATTTCAGCTCCACAGCTACTCCCTCCCACAATCCACAGCAGCCGGTCTATATGGTGACGTCGATGGTTCAGGGCCAGTGTTACCACAACTAAATAGCGTGAGGATTTAGAGTTCTGGCTTAGGGGGGTACCTTTCTTTTATGAATGAGTGTACTGTACATATAAACACACAACCGCATTCTCATATAGGCTACTCACTTTCAAACATACTTTCGGGATCAATTCTATCATTTTCCTTCTTCCAAACCCCCGCGTGTAATACTGACCAGGTGTAGCCCTCTGCGGGTCCCTTCTCTCCTTCGATGGGTCGTTATTCTGGTCACCCTTCTCCCTCGTGTTTAGCCCCATTAGTTTGGCGATTTTTAGATATTTGCTCCATTAGTTTGTCGATAGTAAGACCTTTCACCCCATTTCTTTGTCAATATTAGACCTTTCGTGGTATTTAAGTGTCGATTTTTTTTTCCTGGCGAACGAAAGTGAGCCTGTAATTTTGGTAGAACCGGTGACGTCCTTCTTGTTATATTCTGGCATGACATATTCAGCTTAGGAAGGACCTTTAGCAAATGAAAGGCTACAGACTATTTCTTTTAATTTCCACAGATCCTTGCCAAGCTGAATACAATTGTCTAATAGTCGCTAGAATATGATACACAAGGTCGTCACCGGGTACAGCATGGCTAAATACACCGGTTTGGTTCAATTAGGCAGAGGAGTACAGTCGCGCTAATAACTCGTTTCCCAGCTGGCATTACGTTTGGCTTGCTCTGTGCTGTATTAATGTCTGTCAGATGTTGAATAGGGTGGATAAGTGTAGGAACATGTTTGTATATTTCACTCGAAATGAAGAAATGAAGCGAAGTTATTGCTGATAATAATTATTGATCGAAACATACTTGGTGCCGAGACATCACCTATTAGTGCGACTGTACAATTATTCTTACAACACTATAGGTTAACCCTCTCAGTATCGACGACGCACTTCGTTTTTTTTCTGGCTATTATTAGACGATTTCATTTAGAATAGGAAGGGTATACGGAAGTCATAGGGTTGATTGAGACAGTCTTCATGTGACCTTTTAGTTGATTATATTCAGCTTACGAAGAAACTAGCAATTAAAAGGCTACAGACTATCTCCTTTAATAATTTTTGCTTCCACATATCCTTCCTAAGCTGCGTAAAATCGTCTCATGGTAGCCAGAATAAGCTGTCAAAACGTGTCATTAGCCACAAGTTGACGTTTTGAAGAGAGTTTTATATCGAAGGAAGAAAATAGAATTGAAGCAGTCGAGATGACATTAGTTTTTTTGTTTTCGAATAATTATTATGTTTTTTTCCACCAACCTACTTCACCTCTAAACTCAATTATATGAAATCAACAAATACATGTGGCACTCCAAGGACTCGAACCTAGAATACTCACATCGAATTTAAGCACGCTTATGCATTACGCTATCAAGACAGTTATCAAATGGAAAATTGGAAGTTGTATTTGTGAAGGGGAACCACATTACTTTGTGAAGGGGAGCCACATTACTTTGTGAAGGGGAGCCACATTACTTTGTGAAGGGGAGCCACATTACTTTGTGAAGGGGAACCACATTACTTTGTGAAGGGGAGCCACATTACTTTGTGAAGGGGAACCACATTACTTTGTGAAGGGGAGCCACATTACTTTGTGAAGGGGAGCCACATTACTTTGTGAAGGGGAGCCACATTACTTTGTGAAGGGGAACCACATTACTTTGTGAAGGGGAGCCACATTACTTTGTGAAGGGGAGCCACATTACTTTGTGAAGGGGAACCACATTACTTTGTGAAGGGGAACCACATTACTTTGTGAAGGGGAGCCACATTACTTTGTGAAGGGGAGCCACATTACTTTGTGAAGGGGAACCACATTACTTTGTGAAGGGGAGCCACATTACTTTGTGAAGGGGAGCCACATTACTTTGTGAAGGGGAGCCACATTACTTTGTGAAGGGGAACCACATTACTTTGTGAAGGGGAGCCACATTACTTTGTGAAGGGGAGCCACATTACTTTGTGAAGGGGAACCACATTACTTTGTGAAGGGGAACCACATTACTTTGTGAAGGGGAGCCACATTACTTTGTGAAGGGGAGCCACATTACTTTGTGAAGGGGAACCACATTACTTTGTGAAGGGGAGCCACATTACTTTCGATTATGTTGTTCTTCTGTCGAGGACCGGGGAGATGAGGTAAGCTCGTGAAGGTGTGAGGATACTTTTGAGCCCGCCTGTACATTACTGAGGTAAACTCGTGAAGGTGTGACGATACTTTTGAGCCCGCCTGTACATTACTGAGGTAAACTCGTGAAGGTGTGACGATACTTTTGAGCCCGCCTGTACATTACTGCAAAGTAAAAAGACCTTAGAGTTACATATTGCGAATCAAAGTAAAACAAACCCGAAAGAATTCTATAGTTATATCAGAAAGAAAAAAGTAGTTACTTCAACTGTTGGACCGTTAGTCGATGAAAATGGAGAATACACCAAAGACGAAGAACAAATGAGTAATGCCCTCAATACCTTCTTTGCATCAGTTTTTACAACAGAAGACCTCAGTGATATCCCTACACCATCGCCGATTCAGATTGATAATTCAGATGTTTTAAGCAATATCACCGTTACAGAGAGAGAAGTATTGAATTGTTTAGATAAACTCAAGGTAAATAAAACGCCTGGACCTGATACAATCTCGCCTAGAGTTCTAAAGGAAGCTAAGGATGAGCTCTCTAAACCACTGACATTACAATTCAATAAATCCTTGCAGTCTGGAACTATGCCCGATCAGTGGAAGCTAGCCAACGTAACACCGATATTCAAAAAAGGCAGCAAATCCCTATCCAGTAACTATCGTCCAATTAGCTTAACCTCAGTTGTATGTAAAATGCTAGAAACGGTCATACGAGACAGACTCGTAAATCACTTAGAGGAAAATAACATACTTAAAGATACTCAACACGGCTTTCGTAAAAAACGTTCCTGTTTAACAAACCTCTTAGACTTCTTCCACGATATCCTCAACCTCTACGATGAGAGTAAAGCTGTAGATATTATATACCTTGATTTTCAAAAGGCCTTTGACAAAGTTCCCCACAAACGTTTACTGCTAAAACTAAAAGCGCATGGAATACAAGACGGTGTGTTGAAATGGATAGCAAATTGGCTCAGCGACAGAAAGCAAAGAGTGGTTATAAACGGTAAGGCATCAAAATGGACCAATGAAAGTAGCGGGGTACCCCAGGGATCGGTACTAGGACCAATTCTCTTTCTAATTTACATCAACGACATAGATGAGGGTCTCACCTGTACAATCTCAAAATTTGCTGACGATACAAAAATTGCAAATAGCGTACTCTCAAAAGAACAAGTTGACGATATGCAACACAATCTAGATAAATTGTCATGTTGGGCCCAAATTTGGCAAATGAGTTTCAATGCGATAAATGTAAAGTACTACATATCGGATACCTAAATGAGAAAGCAAACTATTCGATGAATGGCACTCAGCTTAAGAATGTAAACAGAGAAACCGATCTGGGAGTAACAATATCGAGTAACCTAAAACCGAGTCAACAATGTTCAGAAGTTGTTAAGAAGGCAAACAAAATAATTGGCTTTATAGGCAGGTCATTTGAGCATATATCCAAAGAAGTTATCCTAACCCTTTACTATTCCTTAGTCCGCCCTCTTCTGGAATACTGCGTTCAATCCTGGTGCCCTTATTACCAAAAAGATATAAACAAGCTAGAACGAGTTCAACGTAGAGTTCTATCTATCTATCTATCTATCTATATGCTCTGGCCCAATCCCCATTTTGGGGGTAGCCGACTCAAGACAGAGCAAGAACAGGGAAAACACAAAAACAACATAAAACAAAAAATAAACACAGATAAAAAGCACAAACTCACACACATCCAGGTCACCCAGGAGAAGACCCAGAGACCAGGGTTACCAAGGTCGCTCCAGCACTCCCCCAGCCCCTGACCACCCGGAGAGGTTCCGATCTCGGCAGGCAGACATGCAGCGGAGCCAAAGCCACAAGCCCTCCCACCACACTTCCAGGCACACCCTTCATATTAATCGTCCCCCCGGGCCAGGCGCCTGATGGACTATTATCTAGTCGAACTTGCGCCCGACCCCTTACTCCAAATGACCACGTGTTCACTCAACTATTCACAAGCATTCTCCATTCACTCCTGTCCACCACCACTTCCTCTGCCTGATCTATAGTCATTCCTCTATCATCCAAAGCCTTTCTTACACAGTCTCTCCATCTCAATGGGGGTCTTCCTGCCCTTCTATCTCCCCTTGTACCTGACTCACATATTCTCTTTGTAAGCCTTTCATCTCCCATTCGTTCAACATGACCATACCAGCTCAGCACCCTTCTGTCCACTCTGGCTGACAAATGTTCCTGCTGCCCCACTCTCCTACGTATCTCTTCATTCCTCAATCTGTCTCTACGAGTAACTCCACACATACTCCTCAAGCAGCTCATCTCCATCACATCCAGCCCTCTTTTCTCTTTTTTCTTCAGAGCCCATGTCTCAGCCCCATACATCACTGTTGGCACAACAATTCCTTGATACAGTGCACTTTTTACTTTCACTCCGAGATTTCTCGTCTTCCACATACTTCCCATTGCTCCGAAAACCTTCCTTCCTTCACACACTCTCTGTTTTACCTCCACTTCCATACCTCCACTCCTGCTTATCGTTCCTCCTAGATATTTAAAACACTCTACTTGTTCCAATATTTCCCCATCCAGCCTCACATCTAGATTCACCCTATGCTCTCCCCTATTACACACCATTACTTTACTTTTATTGACGTTCACCTTCAGTTTCCTCCTTCCACAAACCACACCAAACTCTTTGACTACCCGCTGCAGTTTCTCATCAGAATCCGCCACCAATGCTGTGTCATCAGCGAACAGCAACTGACGTAGAGTTACCAAAATGATACCTAGCCTAAAGAACAAACCATACGAAGAGCGTCTTAGAGAATTAAATCTATTTCCTTTAACCCAGCGCAGATTAAGAGGCGACTTAATTCAAGTGTTCAAAATCATCAAAGGCATCGACAATATGAACTGTAGTAAGTACTTCACTATCGACCAATCTAATTACACGTGGGGAAACGGTTTCAAAATTATTGGTAAATCTTTTAACTCGCACGAATCTAAGAATTTCTTCTTCAATCGAGTTGTCGACTTGTGGAATGGGCTTCCCCGAAACGTTATCGACTGCATCACCGTTGATTCATTTAAACTCCGCCTAGACAAATATCTCGCATCAAACCCGCGACTGACTGCGTTTGTAAATGAATAACTTTATTTTATCCCCCCCTCAGTTACTAACCCATCTGTCCCCTACTAACTTCCTAATCCTGCCACGGACATTAGTTCCAGGGCAGTAATTCCCTTTCCAATGTTCCCTTACCCACTCTAAACCACTGTTTGGACACTTGATCCTCAGTGTTTTGGAGGACAAGCAACCTAGAAGGGTCACTAGATCTGTTGTTGCTTGATTTCCTTTGTACTCCTTTGTACTCCTTTGTACTCCTTTGTACTGAGGTAAACTCGTGAAGGTGTGACGATACTTTTGAGCCCGCCTGTACATTACTGAGGTAAACTCGTGAAGGTGTGACGATACTTTTGAGCCTGCCTGTACATTACTGAGGTAAACTCGTGAAGCTGTGACGATACTTCTGAGCCGCCTGTACATTACTGAGGCAAACTCGTGAAGGTGTGACGATACTTTTGAGCCCGCCTGTACATTACTGAGGTAAACTCGTGAAGGTGTGACGATACTTCTGAGCCCGCCTGTACATTACTGAGGTAAACTCGTGAAGGTGTGACGATACTTTTGAGCCCGCCTGTACATTACTGAGGTAAACTCGTGAAGGTGTGACGATACTTTTGAGCCCGCCTGTACATTACTGCAAAGTAAAAAGACCTTAGAGTTACATAGAGCCAGCCGTCCGGCTGGCTCAGTTGATAGCGTGCCTGATTCCCACCTTGAAGGTCTCGCGTTCAATCCCCGCTCAGATTGAAAAGTTTTTCTGGGATACAGCCGGCGGTTACCATCTCCCCATGAGCAAGGGGGATGGGTAATGGTCTCTGGTAGACTGAAGAAAGCCAAGCGCTTGCGAATCCTCGAAGGAGGAGAGACGGGCGCTATATAAGTAACCAGAAGATTATTATTATTATTATATTGCGAATCAAAGTAAAACAAACCCGAAAGAATTCTATAGTTATATCAGAAAGAAAAAAGTAGTTACTTCAACTGTTGGACCGTTAGTCGATGAAAATGGAGAATACACCAAAGACGAAGAACAAATGAGTAATGCCCTCAATACCTTCTTTGCATCAGTTTTTACAACAGAAGACCTCAGTGATATCCCTACACCATCGCCGATTCAGATTGATAATTCAGATGTTTTAAGCAATATCAACGTTACAGAGAGAGAAGTATTGAATTGTTTAGATAAACTCAAGGTAAATAAAACGCCTGGACCTGATACAATCTCGCCTAGAGTTCTAAAGGAAGCTAAGGATGAGCTCTCTAAACCACTGACATTACTATTCAATAAATCCTTGCAGTCTGGAACTATGCCCGATCAGTGGAAGCTAGCCAACGTAACACCGATATTCAAAAAAGGCAGCAAATCCCTATCCAGTAACTATCGTCCAATTAGCTTAACCTCAGTTGTATGTAAAATGCTAGAAACGGTCATACGAGACAGACTCGTAAATCACTTAGAGGAAAATAACATACTTAAAGATACTCAACACGGCTTTCGTAAAAAACGTTCCTGTTTAACAAACCTCTTAGACTTCTTCCACGATATCCTCAACCTCTACGATGAGAGTAAAGCTGTAGATATTATATACCTTGATTTTCAAAAGGCCTTTGACAAAGTTCCCCACAAACGATTACTGCTAAAACTAAAAGCGCATGGAATACAAGACGGTGTGTTGAAATGGATAGCAAATTGGCTCAGCGACAGAAAGCAAAGAGTGGTTATAAACGGTAAGGCATCAAAATGGACCAATGTAAGTAGTGGGGTACCCCAGGGATCGGTACTAGGACCAATTCTCTTTCTAATTTACATCAACGACATAGATGAGGGTCTCACCTGTACAATCTCAAAATTTGCTGACGATACAAAAATTGCAAATAGCGTACTCTCAAAAGAACAAGTTGACGATATGCAACACAATCTAGATAAATTGTCATGTTGGGCCCAAATTTGGCAAATGAGTTTCAATGCGGATAAATGTAAAGTACTACATATCGGATACCTAAATGATAAAGCAAACTATTCGATGAATGGCACTCAGCTTAAGAATGTAAACAGAGAAACCGATCTGGGAGTAACAATATCGAGTAACCTAAAACCGAGTCAACAATGTTCAGAAGTTATTAAGAAGGCAAACAAAATAATTGGCTTAAAAGGCAGGTCATTTGAGCATAAATCCAAAGAAGTTATCCTAACCCTTTACAATTCCTTAGTCCGCCCTCTTCTGGAATACTGCGTTCAATCCTGGTGCCCTTATTACCAAACAGATATAAACAAGCTAGAACGAGTTCAACGTAGAGTTACCAAAATGATACCTAGCCTAAAGAACAAACCATACGAAGAGCGTCTTAGAGAATTAAATCTATTTCCTTTAACCCAGCGCAGATTAAGAGGCGACTTAATTCAAGTGTTCAAAATCATCAAAGGCATCGACAATATGAACTGTAGTAAGTACTTCACTATCGACCAATCTAATTACACGCGGGGAAACGGTTTCAAAATTATTGGTAAATCTTTTAACTCGCACGAATCTAAGAATTTCTTCTTCAATCGAGTTGTCAATTTGTGGAATGGGCTTCCCCGAAACGTTATAGACTGCATCACCGTTGATTCATTTAAACTCCGCCTAGACAAATATCTCGCATCAAACCCGCGACTGACTGCGTTTATAAATGAATAACTTTATTTTATCCCCCCTTCAGTTACTAACCCATCTGTCCCCTACTAACTTCCTAATCCTGCCACGGACATTAGTTCCAGGGCAGTAATTCCCTTTCCAATGTTCCCTTACCCACTCTAAACCACTGTTTGGACACTTGATCCTCAGTGTTTTGGAGGACAAGCAACCTAGAAGGGTCACTAGATCTGTTGTTGCTTGATTTCCTTTGTACTCCTTTGTACTCCTTTGTAATGAGGTAAACTCGTGAAGGTGTGACGATACTTTTGAGCCCGCCTGTACATTACTGAGGTAAACTCGTGAAGGTGTGACGATACTTTTGAGCCTGCCTGTACATTACTGAGGTAAACTCGTGAAGGTGTGACGATACTTCTGAGCCGCCTGTACATTACTGAGTTAAACTCGTGAAGGTGTGACGATACTTTTGAGCCCGCCTGTACATTACTGAGGTAAACTCGTGAAGGTGTAACGATACTTTTGAGCCCGCCTGTACATAACTGAGGTAAACTCGTGAAGGTGTGAGGATACTTTTGAGCCCGCCTGTACATTACTGAGGTAAACTCGTGAAGGTGTGACGATACTTTTGAGCCCGCCTGTACATTACTGAGGTAAACTCGTGAAGGTGTGACGATACTTTTGAGCCTGCCTGTACAATACTGAGGTAAACTCGTGAAGGTGTGACGATACTTTTGAGCCCGCCTGTACATTACTGAGGTAAACTCGTGAAGGTGTAACGATACTTTTGAGCCCGCCTGTACATTACTGAGGTAAACTCGTGAAGGTGTGACGATACTTTTGAGCCCGCCTGTACATTACTGAGGTAAACTCGTGAAGGTGTGACGATACTTTTGAGCCCGCCTGTACATTACTGAGGTAAACTCGTGAAGGTGTGACGATACTTTTGAGCCCGCCTGTACATTACTGAGGTAAACTCGTGAAGGTGTGACGATACTTTTGAGCCCGCCTGTACATTACTGAGGTAAACTCGTGAAAGTGTGACGATACTTTTGAGCCTGCCTGTACATTACTGAGGTAAACTCGTGAAGGTGTAACGATACTTTTGAGCCCGCCTGTACATTACTGGTCCCAAGGTCAGAACTGCAGTGTGGCCTCTCTAGTCCTCCCTCCAACCTGTCGACCTTTACCTCTTGTTGTTTATCATTTGCTGTTTATCCTATTTGTTGTTTATTCTTTGTTACTTATCCTTTGTTGTTTATCCTTTGTTGTTTACCCTTTGTTGTTAACCATTTGTTTAAATTTCTCCTATGCATTTAACCCTTTGAAGAGGTATAACGTGAACTTAACCTGTGACGTCCCTTTTAACATTATTATAACTACTTTACCATTATTACAATAGTCACTACTAGTACTATTTCCAACTATATTACTAACATAATTATTCTTATCCGTTACAGAGATGGAGATGGTGGAGGGGTATAACATGTACCTAACCTGTGACGTCACTTTTAACATTATTACAGATTACCCTTGGCAGTTCAACCTTTGCAGTTTACCCTTTTGCAGTTTACTCGTGCAATTTACCCTTTGCAGTTTGTCCTTTGTTTTAGTCTACCCTTCGCCTTTTACCCTTTTGCAGTTATCCCTTTGTACATTTACAGTTTACTCATTTGCAGCTTGCCCTTTTTAGTACATTTATCTTTTGCAGTTTACCCT
>JBAKBP010023149.1:0-37448 GCA_037953745.1 Lithodes maja
CAGTGCTAAACTCCCACGGTACACAGTCAGAAAGACCACCTAGGCGTTCCACGTCTCCGTTGCAATTGTACTGGTTCAACCGCAACCTAGTACTCATAGGAAATCACAACTCAGAAACCCTATCCCAGTCTAGCATTGCCTAAACCAGCAGAAAACAGGAACATGAATAATCGCACACAGGGAAATGCATATACGAGTGCAACAAACATCAATCAATCCTATTCTAGTTAACCCTTCCAAAAATAGGCTATCTAACAGGCACTTATCTCGTGAGAACTCAAGCGATAATACTTTGGCTGACTAAATCTGCACCAAAGGGGTCATGGAGGTTAAACAGGGACGAAAAGAGAAGAAGATAGGCTGTTCAGAGAGTAGAGAAAGTTCACATCAGTCGGAAGAATATGGATAGTTGCAAGGGATATGAGAAGTCGCTTTGCCTGATGAGTTCTGAAGAATGGTGGCAAGAACCTCTCTTTTTATACTCGGCCCTCTAGCGGCATATCTCAAACTACTTAAGGACCGCCCACTGGCAATCATGACGTCATATTCTCTCTCAATCTGGGATCGACAAAGAACTTCCCACGCGCTGAAAGGGAGGAAGGGAGGAGGGAGGAGGGAATTAGGCCTATCTGCCCGCGTGGCGCACTCACTGGTCCCCGTTACGTAATATCTCTCTCTCTCTCCTCTCATCATTACATATAAGTCCCACACACAATACTTATAACTAATGATATAAAATAGAACTCGTTGACTCAGATGAAAACAAAATACATATTTATAATACTTATAGTACAACGGCTCACATAAACTAAGTTAGGAAACTCTACACAGACTACAGCCAAAGTTCCTGCCCTGACGATCCTAGCGAGAGTGGGGCCTGACTGGGCGTTCTGTACAGCATGCTCATACTCGACATGCGTCACACCTCCCCCAAGATTTTACTTGCTCAACCCTGAGCTAAAATCTGATATACAGAACCCCATCAAACCCCTCACACCCAGCGACCGCATGGCACTAAAACAACGCTGAATTTATCACTAAAACACATCTTATATAAAAAAAAAATTCACATTTCATAACTCCTCCCAACAATAGTAAAAGACATAATATCATGCTCCCAGAGCGAGCTTACAGCAGCTCAGCCGTTTGATAGTTCGTGGACTACTCAAACACTATAGGCTATGACAAACTTATACAATTATCTATATCAAAAAGAAAGAGTTTTTATATGATTTTTATATTTTAATATGTTTTTTTCCGGCTGCACTATAAGGGCAGCCTATTTTCTTCTATACCAAACGCTCAACAATCCTGCTTTACGACCCAATACGCTGGGCTACAACCGCGAGCCAACAAGCACCAAGCGCAAAATACTACTCAAACCAAAGCAGGAGGCTACCCGTGTGTCAATCTACCCAGGATCATATACCCCTGAACGACCACATGCAACCTCGTTGTCACAACCGGCAATATGGCTTATGTCCAGGTTATATACCAATAACCTTAGTGACCACCTGGTCAGCCTCATATTCCGATTGTGAAACTGGTCCAAGATCTCGAGAGGGTAATGATCTGGGTAAACTACACCGACCGGACCATAGGCTGGAACATAGATCTCGAAATGCCCCAGCGCATCATTGTCCTTTTCACTTTCATTCATCAGGCTCTGACACGTTGCTGGTGCATTCTTAAGTCCGTCAGGCACAACATTGCACTGGTAGGTACTCCCGTCCACAACAAAACCACATACCTCTTTAGCACGCTCGGACAAAGTTACAAGCAACGACCACTCACGACATTCCTTATCCCTCAGACCCTTCGTCCACACGTAATCCAGCTCTGCTTGCACCATAGGCTGTCGAGCAGGATTTATACGGTAGGGAATTAAACTGAGCCTTGCACTATCTCCAGCCTGCATGTCGGATTCTACCCCGTACATCAGGCCTGGAGAAGCAACAAACATGCGAAAGTACTGCCATAGCCTAGCAAATAACTGCCTTGCACTGTCTCCACGAACAACATGCCTAGTGCCCTCCCACAACCCAGCCGAGACCGCAGCTTCTAACCTGTAGTCTCCCTCCTTCTCCACCTTCGTCCCTAGAACAGCCAGGTCATGAGAGGGACAATCAGTACCACCCGTGCAGTCACTCCCACAGTTCATTATTGCTAAGGCTTCCCCGCCGATACCGTACATGCGCACCCCCGCATTCCTTGTGACGACATCTGCCTGCGCAGCATCACCGCTTTCAGCGACATGGCCAGATACAGTCGGTCTATGGTAGGGCTGTTGCATTAGACTAGAGCAGCATTGGGAGGCTATGCGACGACCGGGCACTGCGATACCACAGCCGACCTTACCAATCTGCTCAATGTCCTCCTTTTGACCACCACCCTTGGCAGCCACGGGTCGACCCTGACCTGGCAACCATGCCAAAGCCTCGTCGCCCACCTTAAACCACCGAAACAACGAGGCTAACGGTCTTTCAACAGTCACGTGACCTGCCCGTGGAACATCTTGCACCGCCCGAGTTGTGAGACTCAGGGGCTCGGCACGACCAGTGGGGTATGAACCGAGCTGGTGCTGGAGTGCTGCACACTGCTGCTCAGGCAGGCGCTCTAGCGCTTCCACAGCCACCAGACTCGTGTCCCCCGCCCACGGCTCCGCCGAGACATAACAATCCCTACTCTCCTCCACCTGTGCCCTACTGCCCCCCTCTCCTTCTCCACCTTGGCCGCGGCAGACCAACGCAGGGACAGTAGGCTGCTCAGGTGGTTGCCTCACAAACTCCTCCAACAGGTTCACATGACATGCTTCCCCGTCCTCGTGTTTAATCTCGACAGCACCATTACCACACTTCTGAACTTCCGGATCCTCCAACTGCAGTTTACAAATATCTGAGGGAGCCAACCTGTCTAGATGCTTCCGAAGCAACCCAAGTCCTTCCCCAATATCAAACTGAGCAACCCTTTTTTCTCTCCGTGTGCAACGTTGCTGCCTCGGAGTCTCTTCCTGCCCTACCTCCTCACTAGCTGTGACAGGTCCTGGGGCCTCTCCAGACTCTAACATAGGTGCCAATACTGAATCACCCAGGAGAGCCGCCGAGTCAAAACTCTTAAAACCAACTCCAGCTTTAGCCTCCTCCTGTTGATCGTTCCTCTGCTGGTCTGAAGACGGAGGACTAGGCTGTGACACTTTAGCTGCCCGAGCTCGGGTGACAGCACACGCCATGGGTTGTGCCTGGCACCGCTCGACACACTCTTGCTCTTCCCTACTCACGTCGGCCGTCCTCTCGGCAACGACTAAGGGTAGAACCTCAGAAGCGGGCATTGCAAAGTCGTTGCCGAGAAGAAGGTCGACGCCCTCCACTGGCAGTTTCTCCACAATCCCGACATCCAATTCACGTGTCACACCATCCACCTCCAACTCCAACCGCACCAGCGGGTATGACCGAGTTGCATTAATACCCTGCACCACCACCACCCGAGCCGCATTTATAGGGTAGCCAGTCAAGTTTTTCATCAAAGTCTGGGAAGCACCTGTATCACGCAAGACCTCTACTCCATGCTTGCGCCCCGCCCACATCACGCAACCCCGTCCTCTATGGTCGCAAAAAACATCCTGAGCAGGGTTCGAGCCTCCCAGGTGCTTCTGCATTGGCTGTGCCTCAGCCTCTGACGAACTGCCCCGGGCAAACTCAGAAGACTTCGGAGACACACCAATGTTGCAGGCCAAAGACACAGCTGCTGTAGGTGGTTTGCTAGGACAGACTCTTGCAAAGTGCCCCTTTTCATGACAATGATAACACTCCAACTCCCCTCTGGGCTTCCCTTGGTACTGGGAAGGGCCCGGCCCCTTCTTAAATGGGACGGTGCTAGTCTTGTGGTCAGTCTTGGTATCATAGCTCTTGTACTTGTTTGCATAATGTATATCACCAACTCGGGGGGGTGGGGCGTCACGCCCCTTGTTACCTGCCTCACTACGCTGGGCAGACCCGCACCCACGAATTAGTGATAGCCGGAGGTCAGCCATCTCAGCTGCCTCCTGTAGAGTTTTAGGGTTCTTTTCTTTAATAGTTAAAGTCATATCTGCACCTGTACACTTATAAAACTGCTCGAGCAGAAACAGCTCAGTCAACTGTTCGGCCGTCTCAGCTTTCTCAGAACGTGTCCAGTTAGCAAGTGCATCTTTTAAGTCCCGGGCATGTTCAAGAAAGGTCGCCTCCCTAGTCTTCGTAACACCCCGAAACTTCAATCGATATGTTTCTGGTTGCAACTCGTATGCCCGTAGGACAGCTCTCTTCAATTCTGGGTAGTCAATGCAAGACTCTAAAGGCAGTGCATCATAAGCCTTCAGACCCTTACCCGTAAGTCTGGAGGAGACTAGAGCTGCCCACTTCTCTTCAGGCCAATTATGCTCCCTACACTTCTTCTCAAAACGATTAAAAAATTCTGTGACTTCAGTTTCACTAAATGCCGGCACCAATTTGACTAAGTGGGACAAGGACTGTTCTCTTACTTGGCCCTCACGGCCCATCCGAATCCCTGTCGACTCTGCACGAGTCTTATCTAAATCTATTTGAGCACAATATTTCTCTGAGTCGTACCTAAGCTCAGCCTCGTGCCTCCTAATCTCAGCCTCAATCTCCTTCTCCTGCTTCCTAGACTCAATCTCCTGCTTCCTAGTCTCATCCTCCCGCCTCCTGGTCTCAGCCTCAATCTCCTTCTCCTGCTTCCTAGCCTCAATCTCAATTTTAGCAAGCTCGAGTTTAAATATCATCTCAGGAGACAGGCCGGAAGAGGGAGCTGCCACTACTGAAGGAGGGGGGGCAAGAACTGGGGAACCACCATACGCACCGCCCGAGGGCACTCCAATCTTCCAATTCTCATCCCTCTGTGGGAGAGTGCTAACCTCCGGCAACTGAGTGGACGGCACTGTGGGAGTCGAGTGAGAGGGGATCTGGGGAGGAACCCCCCCAAACGCCCTCTCCTCCGAAACCCCATGTCGCCCACGCAACACCCAGGAAATCAGCTCCCCCTTGGACATCCCTCCTACATTGGATAGACCCAAAACCTTGGCTATCAGGTGCAAGCCATAAACATTCACCCCAGTCAGCCTCTCCTCCGTCACGTGGTACCGCTTACTCACAAAAAGTCTAGCATCCTCCTCACTAGTTACTAACGGCACCTCCTCACTTCGCATCTCTCGCTCCTCGTCAGTACTAGGGCACGACATACTGAAGTTCACAAAAAATTCTCGAGACAAAAGTGTTAAACTCCCTTATGCAAGCACTAATTACTAAATTAACTGGAGTCTCTTAAATGCTCTCCTAATTGCCTTACAAAAAAAATATTCTTCAATATGTACGCTAAAGTACGAACAAACAAATGTTGTACAACTCTGCAAAAAATTATACTGTTCACAAAATCCTAAGCAAGGTCGCCATTTGTTATGACCGGGCACTCGGGTACACTAGGGCTCTTACACAGGACTCGAGTATGGCTCGCTGCCACAACGGAAACACACGATCCCAACCCCAGAGTACTGCCAGCCGAACAAAAAACGCCACTACCCTCCAGAGTTCTATCTGCTATAACGGGGTATACAAGAACTCGGTACTAGCGTTTCACACAACAGACTAATAGCAAGACGGGAGTTATCTAGTCTGGTCAACAATCAAACAAAGAAGAAAGTACTACAACACTAAAGAATAGTGTTGGCCGAAGCCGAAGTAATCCACCCTTGAACTAAGAACTTAAGAAGTCCTCCACCCTCTACTTCGGATCGGCACTATTACGTTACGTTAAACAATAGTCCTCGAGCATCAAGCAAGGAATCTTCTGATAAGTTAGATGCTTCTCGAATACTCATAAGAAGTAAGTATCGGATTTTGAACAGCAATTTAATGAATAACTCACTGGTAATTAAAGGCTTTAAATTGACATAAGAAGAATTATAAGAATAAGCAATAGGATATGGCAAACATTAAGAAGAAGTACTCCGACAATGCACTGGCAATAGCCTACTAAGATTGTGCTCGTGGGCCACTAATCTCTGAAGTAGCTAAGCGTGCCACACATGAAATCAATAGTGCTTAAACAATAATATACATAAGGAGAAGCTTCAATACTATACTGTATCTGCTGGTCGAGCAAAGTCTAGCTGGGATATCTAAGGTTAAGAGACAATGGCTGAGCAAGCGGCTCGTAGCCTAGCGAGGTCCTTAAGACTGTGCGGCCAAATTACGGTAATTGACGGGATGCTCTCTTGAGAGATCCAGATCACTAGTATCTGGTTCTCTCCTGGCGATCCTCTCAAAGTCAAGCAAATGAGATAACACAGTGTTGGGTGGCATAGGCAAAAGCCCTCACTCGCAACACAGTGCTACACTCCCACGGTACACAGTCAGAAAGACCACCTAGGCGTTCCACGTCTCCGTTGCAATTGTACTGGTTCAACCGCAACCTAGTACTCATAGGAAATCACAACTCAGAAACCCTATCCCAGTCTAGCATTGCCTAAACCAGCAGAAAACAGGAACATGAATAATCGCACACAGGGAAATGCATATACGAGTGCAACAAACATCAATCAATCCTATTCTAGTTAACCCTTCCAAAAATAGGCTATCTAACAGGCACTTATCTCGTGAGAACTCAAGCGATAATACTTTGGCTGACTAAATCTGCACCAAAGGGGTCATGGAGGTTAAACAGGGACGAGAAGAGAAGAAGATAGGCTGTTCAGAGAGTAGAGAAAGTTCACATCAGTCGGAAGAATATGGATAGTTGCAAGGGATATGAGAAGTCGCTTTGCCTGATGAGTTCTGAAGAATGGTGGCAAGAACCTCTCTTTTTATACTCGGCCCTCTAGCGGCATATCTCAAACTACTTAAGGACCGCCCACTGGCAATCATGACGTCATATTCTCTCTCAATCTGGGATCGACAAAGAACTTCCCACGCGCTGAAAGGGAGGAAGGGAGGAGGGAGGAGGGAATTAGGCCTATCTGCCCGCGTGGCGCACTCACTGGTCCCCGTTACGTAATATCTCTCTCTCTCTCCTCTCATCATTACATATAAGTCCCACACACAATACTTATAACTAATGATATAAAATAGAACTCGTTGACTCAGATGAAAACAAAATACATATTTATAATACTTATAGTACAACGGCTCACATAAACTAAGTTAGGAAACTCTACACAGACTACAGCCAAAGTTCCTGCCCTGACGATCCTAGCGAGAGTGGGGCCTGACTGGGCGTTCTGTACAGCATGCTCATACTCGACATGCGTCACAATACGTATGATTGGACACACATACGCCTTAATACGTATGATTGGACACACATACGCCTTAATACGTATGATTGGACACACATACGCCTTAATACGTATGATTGGACACACATACGCCTTAATACGTATGATTGGACACACATACGCCTTAATACGTTTGATTGGACACACATACACCTTAATACATATGATTGGACACACATATGCCTTAATGCGTTTGATTGGACACACATACGCCTTAATGCGTATGATTGGACACACATACGCCTTAATACGTATGATTGGACACACATACGCCTTAATACGTATGATTGGACACACATACGCCTTAATACGTATGATTGGACACACATACGCCTTAATACGTATGATTGGACACACATACGCCTTAATACGCATGATTGGACACACATACGCCTTAATACGCATGATTGGACACACATACGCCTTAATGCGTTTGATTGGACACACATACGCCTTAATGCGTATGATTGGACACACATACGCCTTAATACGTATGATTGGACACACATACGCCTTAATACGTATGATTGGACACACATACGCCTTAATACGTATGATTGGACACACATACGCCTTAATACGTATGATTGGACACACATACGCCTTAATACGTATGATTGGACACACATACGCCTTAATACGTATGATTGGACACACATACGCCTTAATACGTATGATTGGACACACATACGCCTAAATACGTATGATTGGACACACATACGCCTTAATACGTATGATTGGACACACATACGCCTTAAAGGTATATGATTAAAGTGAGCCGGTTTTACATTACCACTGCAAATCTGAAAACACCCACATTCATATTGGCACCAACCAGCACATATTGGCACCAACCAACACATATTGGCACCAACCAACACATATTGGCACCAACCAACACATATTGGCACCAACCAACACATATTGGCACCAACCAACACATATTGGCACCAACCAACACATATTGGCACCAACCAACACATATTGGCACCAACCAACACATATTGGCACCAACCAGCACACATTGGCACCAACCAACACATATTGGCACCAACCAACACATATTGGCACCAACCAACACATATTGGCACCAACCAACACATATTGGCACCAACCAACACATATTGGCACCAACCAACACATATTGGCACCAACCAACACATACTGGTATTATTGTTATGTACACAAATCTTAGGGTGGGTCACCGGCTTTTTTTTATCTTTCTCTCCTTTTCTCTCTTTCCCTGGCTTGTATCCATTCGGCCCCATTCAGCCAACTGTTTTAAGACGTTTATCCCCATCCAGGTGTTGATTTCTTCCTGGCGAGCGATAGCGAGCCAGCATTGTATGGAAAAATCCGGCTTTGCCGGAGACATTTTTCTATCGAAAAATGTACAAATTTAGCTTGCTATCAAAACAAAAATATATATATATGCTGGCTCGCTACCGCTCGCCAGGAAAATATTGACACCTGGGTGGGGGTAAACGTCTTAAAACAGTAGGCTGAATGGGGCGGAATGGATAAAAGCCATTACCACATTACCACTGCAAATGTGAAAACAGCCACATTCATATTGGTACCAACCAGCACATATTGGTACCAACCAGCACATATTGGTACCAACCAGCACATATTGGTACCAACCAGCACATATTGGTACCAACCAGCACATATTGGTACCAACCAGCACATATTAATAATATTGTTATGTACAAGAATCTTAATAAAATATATGATTGATGGATTGATGCTGGCAGGGAGAGGGAGAGAGAGAGAGACAGTAGGGGAGAGATAAAAGCAAGAGATTAATGAATGAATTGAGTGAAAATTAAAAAGTAAAGGGGAGAGAGTGTGGGTGGAATGTGTAAGAGGAGGAATGAATGCAATGGCGGTGTGAATATAAAATGTGATTGTGTTCTCCGTATCAAGAAACGGTGGTTGTGTGGTGGTATATACACACCAAGGGTTTGTGTCATGATATGTGTTACTTCACCTAGATCACTCTTGTTTCCGGCAACATTTGAAAATATGTATATAGGCAGTTGTTCACACGTAGAGATTATATATATATATATATATATATATATATATATCATGTGAAATCACATTAGGTGTATGGTTGTTAATCAATTGTTACATATTCTATGGTATAAGATAATTAAGTTTAACACAGACTTTTAGGATTGACAACATTCGCGTCCAGGGATACATTCTCTCCTCTTACTCCAAATTCGGTTCAAAGTACCATTATAACCTTCCATGGACTGATGTATTAACTCTCTAAAGTGTTCATCTTTCTAGGTTAAAAACTGCGGTTGTATTAAAAATAAACAAACAATGATAAATTATATATAGATATGCAATATATATTTAGCTTTATATTTATTCTAATAGTTGGATAATTAGGTTCAGTCATTACCCAAACCTAAGACATACTACGACAACCCTGCAGCTTGACGATAGCGTGTGGCGCAGGGGTATACTTTGAAACAGTCCTGGGTTCAAACAACACGAGGAAGAACAGTACAAAATAAAAGTGGGCTCAACCAATCTCGGGCTATATGGAGAAGGAAACCCGATCGCTTCACCTACCAGTATTGAGACCTAAGACAAACAGAAAACAAGACAAGAAAATTCTGGTAAAGGAGAGTGAAAAATGATTTGTGAAAAAGACTAGATGGTCGAAAGCAGAATAGGACGGAGAAACTAGTCATATACTGTAGAGCTGTGACTTTATGGAGGATATAGGGAGTGGGTGTAGGTGGTAGAGATAGAGAGAGACATTGATAAATAGATAGAAGGATAAGCTAGATAGATAAGATATATGGATATATAGATAAACATATATATATATATATATATATATATATATATATATATATATATATATATATATATATATATACTGTAGACCGAAGGAGAGGTGGAAGGATGGAGTGAGGAAGTATATGAATGAAGTCGGTGCTGGTTGGGAGGAGGGGCGTCGACTGACTGGGGACATAGGTGCATGGGGGCGGTTCGTTCGTGGCCACCCCTTCGGGGATCACGGCGTCAGGCAATATATATATATATATATATATATATATATATATATATATATACCGGTATATATATATATATATATATATATAGATAGATAGATAGATAGATAGATAGATAGATAGATGGGCAGACATATATAGATAGGTAATTAAATATGTGTATGTATGTGTGTCTGTGTGTATAATTTATGTAAGCTTACGATGATGTGTGTGTTTACGTGTCTGTATCTGAATCTGTGTTTGTGTGTGTGTTTATATTTTGCGGCGTGTGTGTGTCAATGTGTGTGTTTATGATTCCGCATATTTTGTATTTAATAGGTGTGTGAGAGAGAGTAAGAGAGAACACAGACGAAACATTTAGGAAGATTAGGAAGACAAATATGAACAATAGGGGTAAAGCTATTGAAATAGAATTACGAGGTAGGTAGGCCGAAGAGAGAAAGAGAGAAAGAGTGAGAGAGAGAGAGAAAGAGAGAGAGAGAGAGAGAGAGAAGAAACAGTTACAAGGAGTGGTTTACATCTCACAGACCATGCCGTCCATTTCAAGGAGAAATAGTAGATAACAGAAGAAGCTATTTCGTAGCGTAGTACACCCGTTGAAAAGTGTGCTGACTACTATCAAAACTATTTTTAAACTGGTGTGATGGTGTGTGTGGTTGAGGTGTGTGGTGTGCTAAGGTGTGTGGTGTGGGGTGGTATGGAACGTGGTGTGGTTGAGGTGTATGGAGTAGTGTGTTTTAGGTGTATAGTGCTGTATGTGGTGTTTTGCGTGGTGTCGTGTAAGTGATAGACGTGGTTACTATGACCTGTGATGTGTGTGTGTGTGTGCGTGTGTGTGTGTGACAACGAACAACACACAGCAATAGAATGTGGGTAGGGTAGGGGGTGTCATCATTGTTCGAGCGTATGGTTGATCAGTTGTAATCTCAATAATGTGGACAAGTTTCCTTCACCTTCTCTTCCTCCTTCCCCTATAGCCCCCTACTCCTCCCCCTCCCCTTCCCCTTCCTCCTCTTCCTCGCACTACCTCCTCCTCCTCCTCCTCTTATTCTTCTTCCCAGTATCACCTCCTCCTCTCCCTACACCCTTCTTTTTCTCCTCTTCCTCTTCTACACACAACCTCTACTTCTACGTATAATATCCCGCCTCCTCCCCTCCGCCTCTTCCTCCCTCTCCCTCCTCATCTTCCACTCTCTACTCCCCATACCCTTCCTCTTCCCTTCCTCACCCCTCTCCCCCTCCCCTTCCTCTTCCTACTCCCTCTTCCTCCTCCCTCCTCCTCTCCTCCCCCCAGGAATATTATATGACACTCCCACTCTCCCTGATCATTCGTGTGTAAGGGGTTGCGAGCCATCTATGGCGACACCTACACTGTAAGCATGGGTTGTGCTTGATTGAAATCGGAAGGGGTAGAAAGACGGATACACAATTTAGTAGTTATTAATTTGTACATATTTTCGAAAACATAACTTATTTGGTATTCCTTTTAGGACAGGTTTGTAATAAGCAGCACAACAGTGTTACAAACGCCAAACAGGGTGTTAGAATTCTTACTCAATACAATGATTGTACACTTATGCGTACCAGTTCTGTTACAGTTTATGCGTGTTTGTGATTTATATTGCACAAACTAATATTGCAGTCAATATTCTTCCTATTTACTGTAGCAATCAGTACTATAACACTATTTAGGGAACTCATATAAGGAGACTCACATGGATAACCTACTGTAGATGTGTGTGATTTTTTTTTCTTCTTATTCTGGATGTCTTGAGTAGCCCCCCCCCCCTAAAAAAGGTGGGGATTGGACCTGAGTTTATGGATGGATTTACGGAGAATAACGAAAACCATATAACCTTCACAAATAGGCTAAGTGAGCCATATATAATACACAGATGCTATAAAACTAGCAAGGTTGATTAGTGTGTATGATTAAAATTACCTAACAATTTGAGCACCTTGTTAGCTAGTTGAACACAGTTGACGATGCTTATAATAAATGTGTTCTATAATTATGAATGTCTGATTTATGAGGCCTTCTTTACTATCTTCAAATTCATATTCTTTAAGGGAGCCTATCTCGCTTTTTTTCTCTTTCTCTCCCTCTCTCTATGGCTTTTATCCATTCGGCCCCATTCAGCCTACTGTTTTAAGACGTTTACCCCCATCCAGGTGTCAATATTTTCCTGGCGGGCGCTAGCGAGCCAGCATATATATATATTTTTGTTTTGACATCAAGCTAAATTTGTACATTTTTCGATAGAAAAATGTCTCCGGCGAACCCGGATTTCTCCATACAATGCTGGCTCGCTTTCGCTCGCCAGGAATAAATCAACACCTGGTTGGGGATAAACGTCCTAAAACAGTTGGCCAAATGGGGCCGAATGGATACAAGCCAGGAAAAGAGAGAAAAGGAGAGAAAGAGAAAAAAAAGCAGGTGCCACCCCTTAAAATCATTATATCTTGCTTATATTGGAAAACTATTTTTTTTGAAGGAGTTAAATTAAAACCTGATCCTACGTGCAGGGCAGCCAGGTAGCTAACATTTGACTAGATTATTACATGTGGTCAATTTTTTTTTTTTTTTTTTTTTTTTTTTTTTTTTTTTTTTTTAAGAATGGAAGTATATGAAAGTTGGAACATATTGAATCATTAACTATAGTTTTATTCCATACTGCCAGATTATTTTAAATATAATATATATATAGGAATAATAATAATAATAATAATTATAATAATTGTCGGAGTCAAATAAAAACTACAAGCGCCACGAGTTTCCCCGGGATTGACCAATCAGCGAGCTGGATTAAGGGGAGACGGACCTTTTTTCTATTAATTAATTTATTCCCTTATTTCTTAGTGTTCTCGCTAGACCTCCATCAAGCTTAGACAAACACCTCCTTTCGGTAGAAAAATGTCCCGGCCGGAAGCCGATTCCTCTTAACATTTCAGGATCGCTATCGCTCGCCAGGAAATAATTGACACCTAAATGGCACGAAAGGTCTTAAAATTGAGAATGAAATGGGGCGAAAGGTGTTAAAATCGCCAAACTAATTGGCCAAAAGTCATATAATCTAAAAACAAATGGGGATTAACACGAGGGAGAAAGGGGACCAGAAAAACGAGCCATCTCCCCTTAACCTCAACAGTCCATCAGCCTCACCTTAACCTCAACAGTCCATCAGCCTCACCTTAACCTCAACAGTCCATCAGCCTCACCTTAACCTCAACAGTCCATCAGCCTCACCTTAACCTCAACAGTCCATCAGCCTCACCTTAACCTCAACAGTCCATCAGCCTCACCTTAACCTCAACAGTCCATCAGCCTCACCTTAACCTCAACAGTCCATCGGCCTCACCTTAACCTCAACAGTCCATCAGCCTCACCTTAACCTCAACAGTCCATCAGCCTCACCTTAACCTCAACAGTCCATCAGCCTCACCTTAACCTCAACAGTCCATCAGCCTCACCTTAACCTCAACAGTCCATCAGCCTCACCTTAACCTCAACAGTCCATCAGCCTCACCTTAACCTCAACAGTCCATCAGCCTCACCTTAACCTCAACAGTCCATCAGCCTCACCTTAACCTCAACAGTCCATCAGCCTCACCTTAACCTCAACAGTCCATCATCCTCACCTTAACCTCAACAGTCCATCAGCCTCACCTTAACCTCAACAGTCCACCAGCCTCACCTTTAACTGCTGCAAATTGTGATCTCTAATGCGGACGTGAAGGTAGCTGTACGTACGGTCGCGCTAATAAGTCATGTCTCAGCTGTCATTATGTTTGACTTGCTCTGTGCAATTTTAATGTCCGTCAGATGTTGAATAGGGTGGGTAAGTGTAGGAATAGGTTTGTATATCCCCCTCGGAATGAATAAATTAAGTTTTGACATTGCTGAAACCAATTATTGATCAAAACATACTTGGTGCCGAGACATCACTTATTAGCGCGACCGTACACCTGATCTGCCTTACACTGATTGGTTGGCTGCTGTATACGTATCCTGCACACCCTCTCCACCAATCATATGTCGGCGTACACCTGCAGACAAATCTATGCTCAGGCAGTTTTAACGGGGCCCACCTCGCTTTTTTCTCCCTCTCTCCCTCTCTCTTAGGCTTGTATCCATTCGGCTCCATTCAGCCTGTTTTAAGATGTTTACCCCCATCCAGGTGTCAATATTTTCCTGGTGAGCGGTAGCGAGTCAGCATATATATATTTTTGTTTTGACAGCAAGCTAAATTTGTACATTTTTCGATAGAAAAAATGTCTCCGGCGAAGCCAGATGTCTCCATACAATGCTGGCTCGCTATCGCTCGCCAGGAAGAAATCGACACCTGGATGGGGATAAACGCCTTACCTGTGTATTTTTCTCTTTCTCTCCTTTTCTCCCTTTCTCTGGCTTGTATCTATTTGGCCCCATTCAGCCTACTGTTTTAAGACGTTTTATCCCCATCCAGGTGTCGATTTCTTCCTGGCGAGCGATAGCGAGCCATCATTGTATGGAGAAATCCGGCTTCAGAAATTTTTCTATCGAAAAATGTACAAATTTAGCTTGCTGTCAAAACAAACATTGACACCTGTATGGGGGTAAACGTCTTACAACAGTAGGCTGAATGGGGCCGAATGAATACAAGCCAAAGAGAGAGGGAGAGAAAGAGAAAAAAGCGAGGTGGGCCCCCTTAAAGGCACTTGGGAGCAAGAGCTTAGCCAAAGCCGAAAAAGCCTTCATATTGTAAGTAATAAAGTTCCTTTTTCAACGAAAAATATCTTAGTTTTGCCATATCACGAGGAATTAACACCACTCGCAAGATCTCTCAAGAATTTGAATATCAATGTAGTATTCAAATATAAAAACTCCGTCAAGTCTACTTTGATAAAAATCAGCCCTAAAAATAATGCATGTGGTGTATATTTCATTCCGTGCAAAGGATGTAAGATATATATACATAGGACAATCTGGAAAACATATTAGAGGTGAGAGTTAAGCAACACCAACACTCAGTAATATCACCTCCAGAATCTAATGGTATATTTAAACACAAACAAATACAAGACCATAATATAAAATGGGATGAGGCTAAGATGATCTACTGGTCAAGCTGCTATTATGACAGATTTTTGACCGAGTCCGCCTTGATTAGAGTAGCCTATTTATAGAAACACTATGAATCTAAATGATGGCCTTTACAAAATAGATAACACCCTGCTAAATCTTCTCCTTGAAAATTATACAATAAAAAGAGCTATACATACTGTAAATGTCCAGAACGTCAGATTATAGACTGAACCATCTGGTAGGTTGACCTCTGACCCTTCTGGTGAGGTCAATCCTCATAGCATTAGTGAATTAGGTATATAATTACTACTGTACACGTGAGGTATGATCATTATGTATTTACTTTATATAATAACTATTATTATTTTATATATGTGTGTGTATGTGTGTATGGTTGTTTATGTGTATTTTTTTTCTTTTCTTTTTCCTATGTGAATGAGGGAGACAAAAGGCATAACTGCCTGCAACGAGTGCCCCCCCCCCCCCCCAGATTTGAAAGAGTGACAGGGCCAAAATCAAGGGACGTTCGAGCCAAAATGCCTGGACACACGGAGTTTGAAGCAATTTAAGTCATAGGAAGAGGGAAAGACTGATTCTGGGAGAGAGTTCCAGAGCTCAACAGTTGAATAGAAGAAAGTCTGAGAATAGCGTTTCACTCTTGGGTTGGAGAGTTGCACAGAGTAGGGGTGGCATTGTGTTGCAAGACGGATGCTATGTGCTCTATGAAGAGGGGGTCGTATACACTGAGAGAGCTCTGAGGAACACTGATTGTTGTAATAGCGGTAGAATAGTGAGACAGATGTAACATTGCGGTTAAGAGAGAGAGACTGCAGAGAATTGGTAAATGGACGTGAGTTAATGAGACGGAAGGCTTTCCTTTCTACTTTGTCTAGAAGTGCTGTGTGAGAGGATCCTCCCCACACGTGTGAACAATGCTCAATACATGGACGCACTGTACAACTGTACAGAGCAAGATGCTGCACAGGGGTAAAGAACCCCTGGAGGTGGTTGAGCACACCCAGCTTCTTGGAAGCTGTTTTAGCAAGAGTGGTAATATGATCTTTCCAAGAGAGATCAGAAGTAATATTATTTTTATTAATCTCACCACCACACCCCCAATGAAATTAATTAAAGTATATATGATCCACCGGGATTCGAACCCGGGTTATCACACACATATTTTTGCCACCTTAACCATTACACCACCAGGACGGTTAAAGGTTTATGCACACGCCTACGACTTATTATCCATTCTCGAATACTGGATATTAATCGAATCATGTTCATACTCCCAACCGCACTATGGTAGCCTACTGTTTAAGTGAGAGGAAAGAATATTCATGGGGCACAGATCATATAGACCGGCCTCTCGAAGAAATATCCCTAAACCTACTAATAATATTATTTTTATTAATCTCACCACCACACCCCCAATGAAATTAATTAAAGTATATATGATCCACCGGGATTCGAACCCGGGTTATCACACACATATTTTTGCCACCTTAACCATTACACCACCAGGACGGTTAAAGGTTTATGCACACGCCTACGACTTATTATCCATTCTCGAATACTGGATATTAATCTAATCATGTTCATACTCCCAACCGCACTATGGTAGCCTACTGTTTAAGTGAGAGGAAAGAATATTCATGGGGCACAGATCATATAGACCGGCCTCTCGAAGAAATATCCCTAAACCTACTAATAATATTATTTTTATTAATCTCACCACCACACCCCCAATGAAATTAATTAAAGTATATATGATCCACCGGGATTCGAACCCGGGTTATCACACACATATTTTTGCCACCTTAACCATTACACCACCAGGACGGTTAAAGGTTTATGCACACGCCTACGACTTATTATCCATTCTCGAATACTGGATATTAATCTAATCATGTTCATACTCCCAACCGCACTAAGAGACACCGAGAATAATAAGAGAAGATGAAGGGTTAATTTGTATGTTGTTGAAGAATAGGTCATAGTTTCCTGGAAGGGGGCTACGAGTAGACAGATGGAAAAATTGAGTTTTGGAAGCATTGAAAGTAGCAAGGTTTTCTCTGCCCCAATTAGAGATAGTAGATAGATCAGAAGATAGGTGTTTTATGGCCTCCTTACGTTAGTTTTGGAGTTCCGGCTGTGAATGGTGTTGTGGGAGGCTAGTTGAATAGTGTAATGCAGAGTCGTCAGTATATGAGTGAATGAGGTGGTGGTGTAGTTGAGAAGGTCGTTATAGAATAAAAGGAAGATAATTGGAGATAGGACAGAACCCTGAGGAACACCAGAGTTGATAAGTTGAGGAAGTGAATGGTGGCCATCCACAACCGCAGCTATGGAATGGCCGGAACGGAAATTAGAGACAAAGGCATAGATGGAGGGATAGAAACCGTAGGAGGGTAGTTTGGAAATAAGGGATTTGTGCCAGACTCTATCAAAGGCGTTCGATATGTCTAGCGCAACAGAAAAAGTCTCACCGCAGTTCTGAATAGAGGATGACCAAGAGTTAGTAGGATAAGAAAGAAGATCACCAGTAGAGCGACCCTTAAGGAAGTCTCATACAGTTGGTCTGAGAGTAAGTTATGGGAAGAGAAATGCTTAAGAAATTTTGAGGTAAGAATAGCTTTAAAAACTTTATATATGCAAGAAATGAGAGCAATTGGACGATAGTTGGAGGGTTGAGAGCGGTCACCCTTCTTTAGGACAGTTTGAATGCAAGCAAACTTCCAGCAAGAAGTGAAGACGTTAGAGGAGAGACAGAGACGGAAGAGTTTGCCTAGGCAGGGAGTCAGCACGGAAGCACAGTTTTTTAGTACAATAGGAGGAACACCGTCCAGTCCGTACGCCTTCTTAGTATTAAGCCCAGAGAGGGTGGAAAGTACATTCTTGGAAGAGATTATGATGTTAGGCATAAGTAGGAGAGATGGGGGTGGAGAGGGTGGAATAGCACCGGAATCATCCAAGGTGGAGTTTATAGCAAAAGTTTGAGCGAAGAGTTCAGCTTTGTCAGAGGAAGAAGTGACGGTAGGGCCGTCAGAGGGGAGAAGACGAGAGAAAGACGACGAAGAAAAATTGTTGGAGAGGTTTTTGGCTAGATGCCAGAAAGCTTGGGAAGAGCTAGAGTTGGATAGTTCAGTGCATTTATTATTGATGAAAGAATGTTTGGCGAGGCAAAGAACAGATTTGGCTTGATTCCGGGCAGAAACATAGGAAGTATGAGATTCTTGAGTTTGAAGGTGACGGTACCGGTACCGTTTGAATGTTTCCTCCTTATTGTGGACAGCAGTAGAGCAAGCGAGTAAACCAAGAATTTTTTGCATTAGACTAAGAGAAAAAAATAGAATGTATGCTTCCATGCCCGAGATGATTACCTCTGTAATGCATTCAGCACTCTCCGAGGGTCCCTGGCCACGGAAGCAAAAGTCATTCCATGGGAAATCAAAGAAATACTGCCAAAGAGCCTCCCAGTCGGCAGCGCTAAAGTGCCACAAGCGCCGCCGGCTGTGAGGATTGGGTGGCTGTATCGGAGAGATAGATGATGTGACGGAGATAAATTTATGGTCTGAGGTGCCCCAAGGAGAGAAAAGATTTACAATTTTACAGTATAAGCAGAAGGGTTAGAGGTTAGAAATAAGTCAAGAATGTTGGGCCAATCTCCGAAGCGATCCGGGATACAGGTGGGTTGCTTTACTAACTGTTCTAGGTCATTTAGGATAGAAAGATGTATGCTTGGTCACCAGATTGGTCAGAGGAAACAGAGGGGAGCTATTGGCGGTGGTGAACGTTGAAATCTCCTAAGATGGAGATTTCTGTGAAAGAAGAAATGGATAGAATATGTTCCACTTTAGAAGTTAGATAATCAAATAATTTTGGATAGTCAGTATAATTAGGGGAGATCTAAACAGCACAGAAATATTTAATTTGAGAGTAACAAGAAAGCTTTTGCCAGAGAGCTGAGAATTCAGAAGAGTCAAAGTTGGACACAGGAGAGAAAGCGAGATTATTACGCACATATACACAACATCCACCTTTGGCTTGAAACTGAGGATAGAGATAATAGGAGGATACATAGAAGGGTTTGCTGTCAGTAGTCTCAGAAACCTGAGCTTCGGTGAGAAAGAGAAGATCAGGGTTGGCAGAGGAGAGGTGGAGTTCTACAGAGTGGAAGTTAGAGGAAAGGCCACGAATGTTGCAGAAATAAATAGTAAGAGTAGAAGATAGGGGTCCATAGCAATTAGGGGAGTCGTTGCCAGGGGTCAAACCAATGGTGGCATTTCTGCCCCCCCCCCCCCCCCCTCCTATAAGGGACTCTGAGGCGGGTCGAGATTTCGTCATAATTTTTTGGGAAAAAAAGATAGTGTAGTATGTAAGGTGTATGTAGCATAATGTATTGATAGGAGGAGAAGGTGTTTTGGAGGGCAGGCTGGGGTTGCCCTCAATATTGTTGTGGCACAGAAAGGATCAGCTAGGGAGGCCAAGTTGTGAAACAGGAGTTCCAGCTGTCCTGATCAGCCACCTAGCACTGCCTGGAGTACCACCCTGTTCGGCTGGTGCCTACAGCCTCCTCCTAACAATTCTGGACACGGGTTCTCCCAGTCCCAACTTCCAGGGACCTGTCTATTTAAGCCTGACGAAAGGTTTGGACTAGACTGCCATTTCTATCTTTATATTTGAATAACCTGGAGTTAGGCAGGTTTTAACGGCAGTAACATCCGAAAAAAGAGTACTGAGCTAGCTACAGGAAATGATTCATTCTTGTTTAGCCTATTTTATGTAAGACCTCATGAGGCTATAGTTACAAGTATCATCAGTATGAGAAGGAAAGGTAAATTTGTACGACATAGGGTTGTGAATAAAGAGTTCTGTTTAAGATTTGCTGTCTTATGTTAGTAAAATCTAGTAATATGAAAATATATGTTTCAATAATAATAATAATAATGATACTAATAATAATAATAATAATAATAATATAGGTAACAATATTTACCCTTACAGTACCGGTGCTATCCTTATAACTTTATTACAGTACCGGTGCTATCCTTATAACTTTATTACAGTACCGGTGCTATCCTTATAACTTTATTACAGTACCGGTGCTATCCTTATAACTGTATTACAGTACCGGTGCTATCCTTATAACTTTATTACAGTACCGGTGCTATCCTTATAACTTTATTACAGTACCGGTGCTATCCTTATAACTTTATTACAGTACCGGTGCTATCCTTATAACTTTATTACAGTACCGGTGCTATCCTTATAACTTTATTACAGTACTGGTGCTATCCTTATAACTTTATTACAGTACCGGTGCTATCCATATAACTTTATTACAGTACCGGTGCTATCCTTATAACTTTATTACAGTACCGGTGCTATCCTTAAAACTTTATTACAGTACCGGTACTATCCTTAAAACTTGATTACAGTACCGGTGCTATCCTTATAACTTTATTACAGTACCGGTGCTATCCTTATAACTTTATTACAGTACCGGTGCTATCCTTATAACTGTATTACAGTACCGGTGCTATCCTTATAACTTTATTACAGTACCGGTGCTATCCTTTTAACTTTATTACAGTACCGGTGCTATCCTTATAACTTTATTACAGTACCGGTGCTATCCTTATAACTTTATTACAGTACCGGTGCTATCCTTATAACTTTATTACAGTACCAGTGCTATCCTTATAACTTTATTACAGTACCGGTGCTATCCTTATAACTTTATTACAGTACTGGTGCTATCCTTATAACTTTATTACAGTACCGGTGCTATCCTTATAACTTTATTACAGTACCGGTGCTATCCTTATAACTTTATTACAGTACCGGTGCTATCCTTAAAACTTTATTACAGTACCGGTACTATCCTTAAAACTTGATTACAGTACCGGTGCTATCCTTATAACTTTATTACAGTACCGGTGCTATCCTTATAACTTTATTACAGTACCGGTGCTATCCTTATAACTTTATTACAGTACCGGTGCTAGCCTTATAACTTTATTACAGTACCGGTGCTAGCCCTATAACTTTATTACAGTACCGGTGCTATCCTTATAACTTTATTACAGTACCGGTGCTATCCTTATAACTTTATTACAGTACCGGTGCTATCCTTACAACTTTATTACAGTACCGGTGCTATCCTTACAACTTTCTTACAGTACCGGTGCTATCCTTACAACTTTCGTACAGTACCGGTGCTATCCTTACAACTTTCTTACAGTACCGGTGCTATCCTTACAACTTTCTTACAGTACCGGTGCTATGCTTACAACTTTATTACAGTACCGGTGCTATCCTTACAACTTTATTACAGTACCGGTCCTATCCTTACAACTTTATTACAGTACCGGTGCTACCCTTACAACTTTATTACAGTACCGGTGCTATCCTTATAACTTTATTACAGTACCGCTGCTAGCCTTATAACTTTATTACAGTACCGGTGCTAGCCTTATAACTGTATTACAGTACCGGTGCTAGCCTTATAACTTTATTACAGTACCGGTGCTATCCTTATAACTTTATTACAGTACCGGTGCTATCCTTATAACTTTATTACAGTACCGGTGCTATCCTTATAACTTTATTACAGTACCGGTGCTATCCTTATAACTTTATTACAGGACCGGTGCTATCCTTATAACTTTATTACAGTACCGGTGCTATCCTTATAACTTTATTACAGTACCGGTGCTATCCTTATAACTTTATTACAGTACCGGTGCTATCCTTACAACTTTATTACAGTAACGGTGCTATCCTTATAACTTTATTACAGTACTGGTGCGATCCTTATAACCTTATTACAGTATCGGTGCTATCCTTATAACCTTATTACAGTACCGGTGCTATCCTTATAACTTTATTACAGTACCGGTGCTATCCTTATAACTTTATTACAGTACCAGTGCTAGCCTTATAACTTTATTACAGTACCGGTGCTAGGCTTATAACTTTATTACAGTACCGGTGCTAGCCTTATAACTTTATTACAGTACCGGTGCTAGCCTTATAACTTTATTACAGTACCGGTGCTAGCCTTATAACTTTATTACAGTACCGGTGCTAGCCTTATAACTTTATTACAGTACCGGTGCTAGCCTTATAACTTTATTACAGTACCGGTGCTAGCCTTATAACTTTATTACAGTACTGGTGCTAGCCTTATAACTTTACTACAGTACCGGTGCTAGCCTTATAACTTTATTACAGTACCGGTGCTAGCCTTATAACTTTATCACAGTACCGGTGCTAGCCTTATAACTTTATTACAGTACCGGTGCTATCCTTATAACTTTATTACAGTACCGGTGCTATCCTTATAACTTTATTACAGTACCGGTGCTATCCTTATAACTTTATTACAGTACCGGTGCTATCCTTATAACTTTATTACAGTACCGGTGCTAGCCTTATAACTTTATTACAGTACCGGTGCTATCCTTATAACTTTATTACAGTACCGGTGCTATCCTTATATCTTTATTACAGTACCGGTGCTATCCTTATAACTATATTACAGTACCGGTGCTATCCTTACAACTTTATTACAGTAACGGTGCTATCCTTATAACTTTATTACAGTACCGGTGCTATCCTTACAACTTTATTACAGTACCGGTGCTATCCTTATAACTTTATTACAGTACCGGTGCTATCCTTACAACTTTATTACAGTACCGGTGCTATCCTTATAACTTTATTACAGTACCGGTGCTATCCTTATAACTTTATTACAGTACCGGTGCTATCCTTACAACTTTATTACAGTACCGGTGCTATCCTTATAACTTTATTACAGTACCGGTGCTATCCTTACAACTTTATTACAGTACCGGTGCTATCCTTAAAACTTTATTACAGTACCGGTGCTAACTTTATTACAGTACCGGTGGTATCCTTAAAACTTTATTACAGTACCGGTGCTATCCTTATAACTTTATTACAGTACCGGAGAACCAAAACGAAGAAGCAAACAAGATCGGGAAAGGAGGAGGCTGTACAGAAGAAGAAAATTACTCACACAAAGACGCATATACATCAAAATACATCAAAATCTACAGGATAGGCAAAAGGTCGAAATAGATAGAGAAATTGTGGAAATTGAACAAAGGCTAAGAATATCATATGAAGTACAACATATGGAAGAGGAGAGGAAAGCTATTGCAGGTATAAAGGAAAATTCCAAATGCTTCTTTTCATACGCCAAACAAAAGGCTAAAACAACATCAAACATCGGCCCACTGAGCAAAGGGGACTGCTCTTTCACAGGGGACAAAAAGGAAATGGGCGAACTCTTAAGCAGGCAGTATGAAATGGCATTCAGTGAGCCTGATGAAACAAAAGTCATTAGAGACCAAAATATATTTTTCATGGAAACCTCCCCCACGGAAACCCCTCAGATGCTGGATATTGATTTCGGTCCAAAAGACATAGAAGAGGCCATTTCCAACATGCCATCCCACTCGGCACCAGGCCCGGACTCATGGAATTCGATCCTAATGAAAAAATGTAAGGAAAACCTCTCAAAACCCCTGGGTATAATGTGGAGAAGGAGTCTAGACACTGGTGACATACAGATAGCTTGAAAAACGCAATAATTGCCCCACTGCATAAAGGAGGGAGTAAAGCACTACCAAAAAACTACCGCCCGGTAGCTCTAACCTCTCACATCATTAAAGTTTTCGAGCGAGTCCTGCGAAGCAAAATTTCAACATTCATGGAGACAAATGAACTACACAACACCGGTCAACATGGGTTCAGAGCGGGAAGATCATGTCTCTCACAACTTTTGGAACACTATGACAAAATTCTTAAAGCGTTAGAAGAAAAGAAAAACGTGGATGTCATTTACACCGATTTTGCTAAGGCATTTGATAAATGTGACCATGGTATAATAGCCCACAAACTGAAAGCAAAAGGTATAACTGGGAAAATCGGACGGTGGATATACAATTTCCTCGTAAACCGAAAACAATCGGTAGCAGTAAACCAAGTCACTTCTGAGCCTTCGGATGTCAAAAGCTCAGTGCCCCAAGGAACAGTGCTAGCGCCCCTTCTGTTCCTCATACTAATTTGCGACATAGATACCAACACCAGACACAGTACGGTGTCGTCTTTTGCTGATGACACAAAATTAAGCAAGATAGTAAACACACAAGAGGACACTGGCCGACTGCAGGAAGACATGAATGTAATGTTCCAGTGGACCAGGGAAAACAACATGCAATTCAATGAGGAAAAATTCCAATTAATACGGTACGGAGATAATAATGGTGTGAAAGAAATTACAAATTACTTAACAGAATCTAACCACATAATAGAACGGAAAGACAGTGTGAAAGACCTTGGGGTATTAATGTCTGAAAATATAGGTTTCAAAGTACATAACCAGGTCAAAGTGGCGGCTGCGAAACGTCTAACGGGTTGGATTCTGCGTACTTTTAAAACACGCGGTGAATTGCCTATGATAACGCTCTTCAAATCTCTAGTGCTACCGCGGCTTGAATACTGTAGCGTATTAACATCCCCATTCAAAGCAGGTGAAATAAATGACGTAGAGAGTGTACAAAGAATTTTCACTTCGCATATAAGTTCGATAAAACATCTACACTATTGGGAGCGTTTAAGAGCACTGAATCTGTACTCACTGGAACGTAGAAGAGAATGTTACCTAATAATATACACATGGAAAATCGCAGAGGGTTTAGTACCAAACCTACATACTCCGATAGTCATGAAATTCAGTGATAGGAGAGGCTGGGAATGCGAAATCCCCCGGATGAATAACAGGGGTGCTATGGGCTCTCTGCGAGAGGGCTGGTTATCACACAGAGGCCCACGTCTCTTTAACAAACTCCCACGGCGAGTAAGAGACATGAGGGACATCTCGTTAGACAACTTCAAGAGAGCCCTAGATGTCGAACTTCAAAAAAGTGCCAGACGAGCCCATCCTCGCAAGGGAGCGAGCTGTCGCTTCAAACAGTCTACTGAACCAAATCACAACCCATAACGAGGGGCGTCGCGCTCCTTGGTGCCGCTAGAGGTGCGGCGAACACATCCAAAGGTATCCAAAGGTAAGGTATCCTTATAACTTTATTACAGTACCGGTGCTATCCTTATAACTTTATTACAGTACCGGTGCTATCCTTATAACTTTATTACAGTACCGGTGCTATCCTTATAACTTTATTACACTACCGGTGCTATCCTTATAACTTTATTACAGTACCGGTGCTATCCTTATAAATTTATTACAGTACCGATGCTATCCTTATAACTTTATTACACTACCGGTGCTATCCTTACAACTTTATTACAGTACCGGTGCTAGCCTTATAACTTTATTACAGTACCGGTCCTAGCCTTATAACTTTATTACAGTACCGGTGCTAGCCTTATAACTTTATTACAGTACCGGTGCTATCCTTATAACTTTATTACAGTACCGGTGCTATCGTTATAACTTTATTACAGTACCGGTGCTACCTTATAACTTTATTACAGAACCGGTGCTATCCTTATAACTTTATTACATTACCGGTGCTATCCTTATAACTTTATTATAGTACCGGTGCTATCCTTATAACTTTATTACAGTACCGGTGCTATCCTTATAACTTTATTACAGTACCGGTGCTAGCCTTATAACTTTATTACAGTACCGGTGCTATCCTTACAACTTTATTACAGTACCGGTGCTATCCTTACAACTTTATTACACTACCGGTGCTATCCTTATAACTTTATTACAGTACCGGTGCTATCCTTACAACTTTATTACAGTACCGGTGCTATCCTTATAAATTTATTACAGTACCGGTGCTATCCTTATAACTTTATTACAGTACCGGTGCTATCCTTATAACTTTATTACAGTACCGGTGCTATCCTTACAACTTTATTACAGTACCGGTGCTATCCTTATAACTTTATTACAGTACCGGTGCTATCCTTACAACTTTATTACAGTACCGGTGCTATCCTTACAACTTTATTACAGTACCGGTGCTATCCTTATAACTTTATTACAGTACCGGTGCTATCCTTATAACTTTATTACAGTACCGGTGCTATCCTTATAACTTTATTACAGTACTGGTGCTATCCTTATAACTTTATTACAGTACCGGTGCTATCCTTATAACTTTATTACAGTACCGGTGCTATCCTTATAACTTTATTACAGTACCGGTGCTATCCTTATAACTTTATTACAGTACCGGTGCTATCCTTATAACTATATTACAGTACCGGTGCTATCCTTATAACTTTGTTACAGTACCGGTGCTATCCTTATAACTTTATTACAGTACCGGTGCTATCCTTATAACTTTATTACAGTACCGGTGCTATCCTTATAACTTTATTACAGTACCGGTGCTATCCTTATAACTTTATTACAGTACCGGTGCTATCCTTATAACTTTATTACAGTACCGGTGCTATCCTTATAACTTTATTACAGTACCGGTGCTAGCCTTATAACTTTATTACAGTACCGGTGCTATCCTTATAACTTTATTACAGTACCGGTGCTAGCCTTATAACTTTATTACAGTACCGGTGCTATCCTTATAACTTTATTACAGTACCGGTGCTAGCCTTATAACTTTATTACAGTACCGGTGCTATCCTTATAACTTTATTACAGTACCGGTGCTATTCTTATAACTTTATTACAGTACCGGTGCTATCCTTATAACTTTATTACAGTACCGGTGCTATCCTTATAACTTTATTACAGTACCGGTGCTATCCTTACAACTTTATTACAGTACCGGTGCTATCCTTATAACTTTATTACAGTACCGGTGCTATCCTTATAACTTTATTACAGTACCGGTGCTATCCTTACAACTTTATTACAGTACCGGTGCTATCCTTATAACTTTATTACAGTACCGGTGCTATCCTTATAACTTTATTACAGTACCGGTGCTATCCTTATAACTTTATTACAGTACCGGTGCTATCCTATAACTTTATTACTGTACCGGTGCTATCCTTATAACTTTATTACAGTACCGGTGCTATCCTTATAACTTTTTTACAGTACCGGTGCTAGCCTTATAACTTTATTACAGTACCGGTGCTATCCTTATAACTTTATTACAGTATCGGTGCTATCCTTATAACTTTATTACAGTACCGGTGCTATTCTTATAACTTTATTACAGTACCGGTGCTATCCTTATAACTTTATTACAGTACCGGTGCTATCCTTATAACTTTATTACAGTACCGGTGCTATCCTTATAACTTTATTACAGTACCGGTGCTATCCTTATAACTTTATTACAGTACCGGTGCTATCCTTATAACTTTATTACAGTACCAGTGCTATCCTTATAACTTTATTACAGTACCGGTGCTATCCTTATAACTTTATTACAGTACCGGTGCTAGCCTTAAAACTTTATTACAGTACAGCCGTCCGCGTGTCTGATTCCCATCTTGAAGGTCTCGCGTTCAATCCCCGCTCAGATTGAAAAGTTTTTCTGGGATACAGCCGGCGGTTACCATCTCCCCATGAGCAAGGGGGATGGGTAATGGTCTCTGGTAGACTAAAGAAAGCCAAGCGCTTGTGAATCCTCGAAGGAGGAGATACGGGCGCTATATAAGTAACCAGAAGATTATTATTATTATTACCGGTGCTATCCTTACAACTCTATTACAGTACCGGTGCTAGCCTTATAACTTTATTACAGTACCGGTGCTATCCTTACAACTTTATTACAGTACCGGTGCTATCCTTATAACTTTATTACAGTACCGGTGCTATCCTTATAACTTTATTACAGTACCGGTGCTATCCTTGTAACTTTATTACAGTACCGGTGCTATCCTTATAACTTTATTACAGTACCGGTGCTATCCTTATAACTTTATTACAGTACCGGTGCTATCCTTATAACTTTATTACAATACCGGTGCTATCCTTATAACTTTATTACAGTACCGGTGCTATCCTTATAACTTTATTACAGTACCGGTGCTATCCTTATAACTTTATTACAGTACCGGTGCTATCCTTATAACTTTATTACAGTACCGGTGCTATCCTTACAACTTTATTACAGTACTGGTGCTATCCTTATAACTTTATTACAGTACCGGTGCTATCCTTATAACTTTATTACAGTACCGGTGCTATCCTTATAACTTTATTACAGTACCGGTGCTATCCTTATAACTTTATTACAGTACCGGTGCTATCCTTATAACTTTATTACAGTACCGGTGCTATCCTTATAACTTTATTACAGTACCGGTGCTATCCTTATAACTTTATTACAGTACCGGTGCTATCCTTATAACTTTATTGCAGTACCGGTGCTATCCTTACAACTTTATTACAGTACCGGTGCTATCCTTATAACTTTATTACAGTACCGGTGCTATCCTTATAACTTTATTACAGTACCGGTGCTATCCTTACAACTTTATTACAGTACCGGTGCTATCCTTATAACTTTATTACAGTACCGGTGCTATCCTTATAACTTTATTACAGTACCGGTGCTATCCTTATAACTTTATTACAGTACCGGTGCTATCCTTATAACTTTATTACAGTACCGGTGCTATCCTTATAACTTTATTACAGTACCGGTGCTATCCTTATAACTTTATTACAGTACCGGTGCTATCCTTATAACTTCATTACAGTACCGGTGCTATCCTTATAACTTTATTACAGTACCGGTGCTATCCTTATAACTTTATTACAGTACCGGTGCTATCCTTATAACTTTATTACAGTACCGGTGCTATCCTTATAACTTTATTACAGTACCGGTGCTATCCTTACAACTTTATTACAGTACCGGTGCTATCCTTATAACTTTATTACAGTACCGGTGCTATCCTTATAACTTTATTACAGTACCGGTGCTATCCTTATAACTTTATTACAGTACCGGTGCTATCCTTATAACTTTATTACAGTACCGGTGCTATCCTTATAACTTTATTACAGTACCGGTGCTATCCTTATAACTTTATTACAGTACCGGTGCTAGCCTTAAAACTTTATTACAGTACCGGTGCTATCCTTATAACTTTATTACAGTACCGGTGCTATCCTTACAACTTCATTACAGTACCGGTGCTATCCTTATAACTCTATTACAGTACCGGTGCTATCCTTATAACTTTATTACAGTACCGGTGCTATCCTTATAACTTTATTACAGTACCGGTGCTATCCTTATAACTTTATTACAGTACCGGTGCTATCCTTATAACTTTATTACAGTACCGGTGCTATCCTTATAACTTTATTACAGTACCGGTGCTATCCTTATAACTTTATTACAGTACCGGTGCTATCCTTATAACTTTATTACAGTACCGGTGCTATCCTTATAACTTTATTACAGTACCGGTGCTATCCTTATAACTTTATTACAGTACCGGTGCTATCCTTATAACTTTATTACAGTACCGGTGCGATCCTATAACTTTATTACAGTACCGTGCTATCCTTATAACTTTATTACAGTACCGGTGCTATCCTTATAACTTTATTACAGTACCGGTGCTATCCTTATAACTTTATTACAGTACCGGTGCTATCCTTATAACTTTATTACAGTACCGGTGCTATCCTTATAACTTTATTACAGTACCGGTGCTATCCTTATAACTTTATTACAGTACCGGTGCTATCCTTATAACTTTATTACAGTACCGGTGCTATCCTTATAACTTTATTACAGTACCGGTGCTATCCTTATAACTTTATTACAGTACCGGTGCTATCCTTATAACTTTATTACAGTACCGGTGCTATCCTTATAACTTTATTACAGTACCGGTGCTATCCTTAAAACTTTATTACAGTACCGGTGCTATCCTTATAACTTTATTACAGTACCGGTGCTACCCTTAAAACTTTATTACAGTACCGGTGCTATCCTTATAACTTTATTACAGTACCGGTGCTACCCTTATAACTTTATTACAGTACCGGTGCTATCCTTATAACTTTATTACAGTACCGGTGCTATCCTTATAACTTTATTACAGTACCGGTGCTATCCTTATAACTTTATTACAGTACCGGTGCTATCCTTATAACTTTATTACAGTACCGGTGCTACCCTTATAACTTTATTACAGTACCGGTGCTATCCTTATAACTTTATTACAGTACCGGTGCTATCCTTATAACTTTATTACAGTACCGGTGCTATCCTTATAACTTTATTACAGTACCGGTGCTATCCTTATAACTTTATTACAGTACCGGTGCTATCCTTATAACTTTATTACAGTACCGGTGCTATCCTTATAACTTTATTACAGTACCGGTGCTATCCTTATAACTTTATTACAGTACCGGTGCTATCCTTATAACTTTATTACAGTACCGGTGCTATCCTTATAACTTTATTACAGTACCGGTGCTATCCTTATAACTTTATTACAGTACCGGTGCTATCCTTATAACTGTATTACAGTACTGGTGCTATCCTTATAACTTTATTACAGTACCGGTGCTATCCTTATAACTTTATTACAGTACCGGTGCTAGCCTTATAACTTTATTACAGTACCGGTGCTATCCTTATAACTTTATTACAGTACCGGTGCTATCCTTTTAACTTTATTACAGTACCGGTGCTAACCTTATAACTTTATTACAGTACCGGTGCTATCCTTATAACTTTATTACAGTACCGGTGCTATCCTTATAACTTTATTACAGTACCGGTGCTATCCTTATAACTTTATTACAGTACCGGTGCTATCCTTATAACTTTATTACAGTACCGGTGCTATCCTTATAACTTTATTTTGGCTAGTGTTATACGCTTATATTCAGTTTTAAAATGCCCCCCAACAATAAACAGGCTTCTCAATCGACCCTTTTAGCAATCACAGATCCTTCCTCAGCTGCATAAATCCGTTTAAATATAACTAGCAGCAAATATGACAGATGTCGCTGGTACAGAAAGAGTTAATGATAATAATATTGACATCAATAAAAACAGTAAAAATACAATAATACTAATAACAAAACATGCGACTAATATTACATTACTTATTTGTATACACCAAGCACTACCCTTTTATATCAGTGTTGGCAGAGAAGGTAATGTTAAATCAATTAGATATTAAAGGATTTAGAGATAAAGAGAGAGAGAGAGAGAGAGAGAGAGAGAGAGAGAGAGAGAGAGAGAGAGAGAGAGAGAGAGAGAGAGAAAGAGAGAGAGAGAAAGTGGGGAGGGGGGTGGGGGTGGGGGGGGGGGGGAGTATACATATCTACATTTTAGGTATCGCTTCAATTAAAAAAAAAAATTGTTTCTATCCTGACCAAACACTTGAAAGCACTATATTCAGCGCTGGGGGTGAGGAATCTGTTAAGGCATCTATTATAAGAACCGATCAATCGTTCTTCTGGTAGCAAGTAGAACAATCAACTAACTCTCTCTCTCTCTCTCTCTCTCTCTCTCTCTCTCTCTCTCTCTCTCTCTCTCTCTCTCTCTCGAACAAAATAAATACAAACCTTAAATCTGTTATTACAATTTTCGTGATCCTATGGTATTGAGTAGGTGAATCTCACAGAGATTCCCTATTCCTCAACGTTTGGTCCAGGTAATTACTTTCATGGAACGTGCGGTGCGTGTGTGTGTGTGTGTGTATGTGTGTGTGTTTGTATGTATGTATGTATGTGAGTGTGTGTGTTTGCTTGATTGTATGTGTGTGTGTGTGTATGTGTATTTCTATGTGTGAGTGTGTGTGTGTATAAGCATTGGAGCGTTCGTGGGTGCAAATTTAGTAATATTTGTAGGTTATGTGTAATTTAGGATATATCGGACAGTTTAAGTGTACACACTTTTATCAATATTTACATGCAGGGTGTTTTAGTTTAGATTAGCTTACATTGGCTAGGTTAGGCAAAGTTTGATCTGTATTTTTATATATTTTTTTAAAGTTTGAAAAACGAAATATGTCCTCGTAAGCATGCATAATTGCGTTTGTACCGGGAAACTCAACGTCAATCATGAGTGGATGTGTGTGTGTGTGTGTGTGTGTGTGTGTGTGTGTGTGTGTGAGAGAGAGAGAGAGAGAGAGAGAGAGAGAGAGAGAGAGAGAGAGAGAGAGAGAGAGAGAGAGATAAAGTGTGCGTTAGAGTGAGTGGGTATGGGTAGGTTTGACTGTATTGAACCGGAGAACCATTACCAGACTAACCTGTGCTCGGATAATTTATGGAGGTAATTAGCCTTCAATTAAACGGCCTCTGATTAGGTCATTGTCTGGGCCTGCCTATATGACGAGTCTATTTTTACCCTGGGGGGGAAGGGAGGGGGGGGGGGGGGTTGCTGGATGGTTTGGCCCCAAAACCCAATAGTAACGGAGATCGGACAACCTCCGCCATATTGTTACTACTAGTTTCCTTGGCCTCTTAGTAAAAGTCATATACGTCCATATCTACAGTTAAATCAAATTTGGGCAATATTAGCAGATGATATATATATACAGTATATATACAGTATATACAGTATTATATATTTTTTTTTTTTGAGGAATGTAAACTACAGTATCACAAATATAATACAAGCCCTTTGTTTGATCATCACACCAAAATGGCAACCAAGAAACAGCTAATCACTATTACTAGTCTACATGATCTAGTTGGAACAAGGTGATGTTGTTCTTGTATTATTGATGTATCCCTGGTCTATTCTAATACTAATATTTAAATTACAGTATTACGTTATTTGCAGTGTAACATGCCCAATTACTTATCATCCATGCTAAATAATATGTGGGTGTTAGTCTCTCTCTCTCTCTCTCTCTCTCTCTCCTGTAAATTCCTTCTGGGGATTTCGAAGCCCAGCAAGGTTAATCACTTCCAACTTTTTCATGTACGGTAATTGCCGGAGGAAACGGAAGGTGGGGAGAGAGAGCCTTCTTCTTTTCTATCCTTTCCTTTTCTATCGGATTTGCCATCTCTACTAGAATTAAGTCCTGTCCACCTCGTTTGGATCGTAAGGTCTGTGTGGCCAGTGTATCTATGTAAATCTATGTAAATATATATATATATCTCTCTCTCTCACTCAATACCAAGATACGCGAAAAGAAATCTTAACTGGTTCAAGGATTTTATTTATTGTGTTTGACGGTATATAATATATGGGTGTTAGGCGCTCTCTCTCTCTCTCTCTCTCTCTCTCTCTCTCTCTCTCTCTCTCAATACCAAGGTACGCGAAAAGAAATCTTAACTCGTTCAAGGATTTTATTTATTGTGGTCGACGGTGGATAGAGAGAGAGAGAGAGAGAGTGTGTGTGAGAGTGAGAGAAAGAGAGTGTGTGTGAGAGTGAGAGAGAGAGAGAGTTGCACAATAATTGCAAAAATATGTACAGTGTATGCTACATTATTTACTTCATATTACAAGCCTTTACAACGGCACCTCGTAGCTACTTTCTACTTTTCCTATGTTCTGAAGTGTGTGGAGAAGGGAGACCTGAGCACTTAAAACATTTAACTCTGTATTTCCCTTTGATTTCCGTATTTTAAATGGTGACATTGTTATTCTAGCGCCTACAATATTGTACTAATAAAAATATCTGGATACTATAACCTACTATGGTCTATACTCTATTTTTTCCAGCTGATCGTAAATTGAATCCCTTAATAGCTGTTTTCTCGATATTTAATAGACATATATGAAACTACTATGTCTCTGTGCCTTATTAATGCTAAGTTTGCATAATTAACATCATATTTCACTACCAAATCTACCTTATAGCTGAGTAATAACGATAGAAACATGGCAATTTACCCTCAGCTGGGAAAAAATAGACTGTAGTTGCTCTGAATATTAACAACAAGGGCAAGGGAAAAATCTGTTAACACATTGAGGATTATGACGCATTTTGACTGTTTATTCTGGCTGTTATTAGACTATTTTATTCTGCTTAGGAGGAACTTGTGAGAGCTAGAGATTTAATTGAGATATTTTTTACCCTTTGGATTCCCAGAGATCCTTTCCTAAGTTGCATAAAATCGTGTAATGATAACCATAATAAAGTGTAAAAAACCTTCCCCAAATATACTGCAGAAGGGATTTATTCATAGGTTAAAATGTTATGGCTCTCACCTTGACGTATTCTATGGCATCTTTAAGTGCAGGTTTTTAGCTTGTTCCCTAGACCTCCATCAAGCTTAAAATTACAAATTCAAGATGAATTTGTAAATTTTTCGGTAGAAAAATGTTCAGCCTGGCAGGCGATAATCGACAGCTAAATGGCACGAAAGGTCTTAAAATTTACAAAAATGGGGCGAAAGTTCTTAAAATCGCCAAACTAGTGGGTGAACGTCATAAAATCTGAACACTAACAGGGCTAAGCATGAGGGAGAAGGGTGTCCAGAAAAAAACGACCATCTCCCCTTCAGTATCCAGGGCCTGATCCTTTCGGTATCCAAGTATTGATAAGACCCTGGCCGACTTGTACTGCACTTAGAGATCCTATTGTAACAGAGATCGGCCAACCTCTGCCATCTGGGTGCCACTCCTGATATTTGCCTCTCCGTACAGTCGGCCTGATAAGTGATGTCTCGGGACCAATTATGTTTTGATCAGTAATTGGTATCAATATTTACACACGATTTCTTCTTTTTGAGTGAGATATACCAACCTATTCCTACACTTACCCACCCTATTCAACATCTGACAGACATTAGTAAAGCACAGAGCGAACCAAACGTAATGACAGCTGAGACATGACTTATTAGCGCCACTGCACATTCAAATATCTCCAAACCCATAATTAACATTTGGGAATACTGGTACAGGATAATTATACAGTTTGGTCTTTGGATATACACTCTACATATACATACATGGGCATGGTGTGTGTGTGTGTGTGTGTGTGTACTTACTCTAGTTGTACTTACTCTAGTTGTATTGCGGGAGTGAGCATGCTCGTTATTTCCCGCCTCCTATAGTTGTAGGTGTGTTATATGTATCGTTGGAATGGCTGTGGATGTGTGTGTAGTCTGTATTTTTAGCCAATTGGCGACATCGGAAACGAAGGCTTAGGGTGGATCTGTATGGTACCATTCTCACTATAGACGGTACCGTCTCCCCGAAGGCTTAGGTAGCCATCAGCTTAGGTGAACCATATGATACCCATCTCGCCTTGTACCATTTTTGCCAACCCCAGATGGGACGTCACAACGTCGTCCACTTATTCCAGGTACCTATTTACAGCTAGGTGAACTGAGGCCAACACATGAAAGGAGACAAGCCCAATTTGTCTCCGCCCGGCCGGGGATTGAACCCCCGACCCCTCGTGTGTGAAACGAGAGCTCTACCTACTAGGCTACGGGCTGTGTGTGTGTATGTGTGTGTGTGTGTGTGTGTGTGTGTGTGTGTGTGTGTGTGTGTGTGGGTGTATGTGTGTGTATGAGTGAGCGAGATATAGGCCATAGCCATGACCCACCTCAGGAGTAGCCCACTCACCCCAACAGTGATTACTTGCATGTTTACTGTACCGTTTAACCTTTACACACACACACACACACACACACACACACACACACACACACCACACACAGACACACACATACCACACACACACACACACACACACACACACACACACACACACACACACACACACACACGCCAATGAAGCAGCCATATCTCCTCGCCCACCACAAATGGCTCGGTCACCCGCGAAATGAATTATAAGTATTTTCTTCTACCCAGCCGCCAATCTCATCAGCACCCCTTAGCCCGGGGGTCTTTATATATACGCCCACCCACCCACGCCCGTCCGCTACACCCACCTCCAACACCCACGGTATTAATGTATTTACTCTCTCTCTCTCTCTCTCTCTCTCTCTCTCTCTCTCTCTCTCTCTCTCTCTCTCTCATATATATATACGAAATATTCTTATCCTTACACGACCATATGATCATCTATCAACCTAGGTGTGCCCAAGCCCCTGTAAAGCCTCAAACCCACACACATACACTCACACACACACACACATACACAAACCCATACACACTCAAACACACACACACACATAAACAAACACACACACACATATAAACACACACACACACACAGGTAATCAAGTGTAACACCCATACTAGCAATATCCTGGTGCTCTCATCTGTATATTATCACCCCCCCCTCTCTCTCTCTCTCTCTCTCTCTCTCTCTCTCTCTCTCTCTCTCTCCCTCTCTCTCTCCCCCCCTTTAGCCCTGTCTCTGGTGTTATGCTCAACTTCTATTGTTTAGTAAGTATATTATTCAGATATTATTTTGCACAAATAGTTGTCATGATCATGTGAATGCCTCTATTATTATGTTCTCTCCACCAACCAACTTTACTCTATCATATAAACAAACCACCTCCCCAAAACTCCACTAGCACCCACATACACAAATGCCAGGGCTTACATATGCCACCCCTCCCACAACACACACCCTCACACACCTAAGCATCCACACCCACAGCCCGCAAACCACTTCATTCACCCACACAACCACCCAAGTCCCACACGCCTACCCACACGTACACACAAGCGCCTACAACCGCATATTGTGACACGCACTCATAAGACACCCACACCCACGCATCTCTCAACATAGACACTCACACCCTCTCACGAGAAAACAGCGTCCTACACCCACAAACACCCACGCCCACGCACAAACATCCTCACACACACAAACAATAAACACTGATTCTAAACAATAAGCTCCATCTACCTACCCACACCCACACCCACCCACCCACACACCTACACACCCACCTACAAACACCGTGCACCCTCCACACACACATACACCCACACACCTCCCCGTGGCGTAACTGATAGCGTGTCTGGCTCACAACCAGAAGGTCCAGGGTTCGAGACCCGGGCGGGGAAGAGACATTTGGGCAAGTCTCCTAACGGTGTAGCCTCTGTTCACCTAGCAGTATAAATAGGAACCTGGTATAAGTGGACGAACTTGT